>BMAO01035313.1:0-58562 GCA_019973975.1 Trichonephila clavata
TTCTCTTCCCTTCCACTAACCTCGCGAGAGGACTTGCGGCTCGACGGCTATTTAGAGTACCCTCATGCCGTAAAGGCACTATAAATTTACAAATATCCATGCCTTTTCCGGGATTCGAACCCAAGCGCTACGGCACCGCAGTCAGCGTCGCTAACCACTTTACAGTTTCAGTTTCTTAATGACAAGAATGAGATTTAAGTTTTTGTGGATATACAAACATTTTACAGAATGTGAATCCATTTTGCATACACATTTATAAGTTTACTTTCGACTTTTTTTATTGTGACTCGTGGCACCCTAGGGTTCCGTGGAACACAGTTTTAAGACCACTGCTCTAGACCCATGATCTTTTCTACTACAGACTCTATAAGAGCTGTTTCAAATTTCTCAAAGTCGAATTCGACAACACTCTCCTGCCCAGGCTTCTTCCAAACAGAAGTGAGGGTTCTCTTGATAACCTCCTTGAACTCTTATTTACACGTCCTTAGATTACTTAGCTCGTTGTCACATAATCCTTATCAATTTCGTTCCTCCCTTGTTTTATTTCTTTACCCCTTTTAGTTTCAGACTGTCTTGTTACTTATCTATTCGAAAGTGTCAAAGGTCAGTCAAATGGATTGCATAACCCATTTGCTCCCAACTTTGCATTTCTTCTTCAGGTTCTTCAGGTCCGAGCACCCTCACCCTATACTCAAGTATAACTAGCAGTTACTTAGAATTGTTTTCTTCAACACTTCCCATGGACAGAGAAAAAAACAGGCTTCTCTGTTATATATTCTAAAAGCATTTATATTCGTTATGCAAAACATTGCTGATTCAAGCTCATTTCGGGCCTTGGGAGCAGAAGATTTAGACCCTTGGCACTAGAGGATCGAAATTTATAACCAGATAATCTGGTTGTCCAGCTTATTTGGGCCCTTCCGGACTCCTCCGAGCCCCTGGGCTCTCGCCCCAAGAGCCCAATAGATAAACCAGCACTGATGCAAAATGTTACCCTTTAAGCGAATCATTTTTTGTTTTACTCGTTATGTGAAGTGCTCGATAATCGAGGTTCCTCTGTATTTATCTTCATACGATCATCGCGCTTATGTGATTGCATAGCTTTACTAAATGGTTAAGACGACACGAGCGGCGTCAGTACATGCCGAGCCAACCGGGACAGTAAATTCACAACAAGCAAGGCGTATGACAACGGCTATGTCCTATGAAGTCTCCACAACTCTGGCTAAGCGCATCTTCTGGAAGTCTTTGCTCAAAGCGCTCGCTGTGTGTGTGCTAATGGTTCAAGTACTAACTATATTTTTAATAGTGCCAAATGATTTCCATACATTTTCAATAGAAACCATGATGTCGCTTAAAGTTTGAAATCTTTTTTTAAGGCTTTATTCTTCATATGCTTATTTATTTAGTCGCTAGGATAGTGATTATTTAATCAGTATCTACTGTAGTTGCATAAAGAATATTTATAAAATTTTTAACGATTAGGCAAGAATAATTATTTAGAAACAGATCCTGAAAAAGACGAATAGTTTTGTTTATTGACCTAAAAATGGCTATTTTCTTTTATTCGTTAAACGGATGTTATCATATATACAAGTTAAATAATTTCTTAACATTTCTTTAAAGTATCGTTATATTTTATCAAAAAATTATTTTCAGAAAATCTTTCTCTTTTTCTTTCCCCCAAATCTTAAAAAAAATTCTCAAGTATAGGTTGAAAATGTCACCAACCCCTGATTTTTGAATGTTCATTTTGTATTTTTTTCATGATTTTATTTTTATCAAACTTAAAAGAGAGAAAACGTTGATATAGTATTTTTTTAAAAAAATGATATCAGAAAGAGTTTTCTGACTATTGTTTTTGACGAGAATTTTTAAAGATGACATCAAAATGTGTTTTTTCCTTACTTTTTTTACATTGTTTTCAGGTGTAGCTTCTAATTATACAGGGTGGGACTCCAAATTCCTGGGGTTGATGAGAAAACCACATGGTCAAATTGCAAAAAACGTTTTATCAACATTCAATCCTGTTTTATTCGAAAAAAAATTTTTTTTTTAAATCCGAAATCCTTTTGTGTAAAACCCAACATACAAGGCAAAGGAGAGGCTTTATTTTATTTTTTCTTATTTACACTTAATTGTTTTGTTGCAAAAGAGATGTGGTTCCAAACACTGAAAAAACCTAAAAATCTTAACTATGATGAAAACCACACAGACGAGGTAAAGTAAGTTTTTATTGCATCTTAATCGTACTGTTTCGAGATGTGATACCATAGCTTGAAAAAAGAAAGAAGAAAAAAAAAACACTGCAGCAATTTGATCAAGGCTTGTAATTATGGCCATTTCTCAGAGCGCACAAGTGACAAAACAAGACCGCGCCCTTTTCTTCCTGATAGTCAGTCCAGTTTGAAAGCCGCCATCTCTTTACACATCAGTGAGCGTGCGGCTGTTAGAAAAAAACAGTTAACAAGCAAAAAGAATTACGTCTGCAAGGACACTTGGTGCGGTATAGCTCGTCCAGTCGTCTTCGATAAACACCAACAAAAATAGGTTAACATTAAGCAATTGTGGAAAGAAATCCCAGAAGTAGTGATCTGTTTCTTTTTCTATCATTTTCGGCGGAAACTAGTTCTTGTTCCTGCCGAGTAATCCCCAATTATGCCCTGCTTCTGTGACCGTGATCGGAAATTAATCCGATCACCGATAGAATCGAAAGTGTTCGAATTTTTTTAAATGAATAGATATTACTCTATTGTGGTGTATTGATATGCTGGAATCACGGAAAGAGAGAGGAAACTGGAAAAGATCGAAAGTCTTCGTTTTGAACAGTATCGATTAATTTCGATAGCTTTGTGGGATTAGATATTTGCAAGTTGTATGTTTTCATAAGCATTAAAAGAGTTTTACAGAAGAGTCATTTTATACAAAAGAATTTATATTCTTGAAGTAATCTGTTTTATTTATTGAAATTTAATGAAATACTTTTTAAAAAAAATATAAGAATGAAATGGTTTTAAATAAAAATAACCACAGAAAATTGTATTCTGCTTCTTGGAACTTAATTACAGAATCATTTGATAAGATTTGTTTAATGATAGTAGTCATGCATTCGTTTTGAAAACAATTAAAGTGGCTACTTTTTATTATGATAAAACCTTATGATATAAGCATTATGCTTAATTTGCTAACAGAGATTTTGATCATTATAAAAATGAATCGATTCTTGTAACCAAATAATCTGTTATTTAAATAAGTACATTTGTTGATAATATGTATCATTAATATAGTTATCATTAACAATAAATAAGAAGCAGTTTGGAGAATAATAAAAAAAGAAAAAATAATCTACTACTTTTCTCAGTTTGATTGCACAGTATGAAAAACATAAACACTGTATCCGTATACTTCTCAAAAAAATTTCTTCTAAATTATTTTTAAATATTTTATACATTATACCATTTCTGGTTTTTTCATTTTAGAACAAAAATTCACAGCAGATTGTAACATTTGTTTGATAATTTTAATATCGAATAGAAAGGCTAAAATACTATTCAGGTTGAACTGGAAATTTATCAAAAAAATTAAATATATGTATATATATTTGTGAGAGAGATTATTACATATTTATATAATAAAACACATAAATATGTAATAATCATAGAATGGAGCTTCACATTTCATTTTCAGGAAGATCTTTTTTTCAGAGCTTAAAATATAAAGTTTACGTTTTTAAATGTTCAGTTTGATAACCTTGTTTCTAAACTATAATCTTGTATCGTGAATTATATATGGTAGAAGGATCTTTCATAATATTTCCAGCTGTATTATTTATCATTCATCCCTAGAGTTCATCAATCGAAGTGGGGTCTGTATTTAGAAAAATGTCTTCTCACCAGATAAAAAAAAAAAGCAAAACAGTACGTACGTGAAACGACAGAAGACTTAGAAGGGATATTTTGAAAAAATATGAATTGAATATACTTGTGTATAAGTTTTTCTTTTTTGAAATGAATGCAATGGTAGATTAATCTCAAGATATGCTGTTCCAGTTCTTGAAAATCATTGATTGGGGGCATTAATTTTTTCTGTGAATATCAGGACTAAATTATAGTATGTTCATTTGATTTTAACACGGCTTTTGAAACTTTTTAATTTTAATTTACAATTTTGAGAGAAACATACGGCTATCATAGAGCATTTAATGAACTTTTGTTTGCATTCCCGGAACATGTTTGCACATCTTTTTACTTCTTCTTTTTGGATAGTTTATAAAAAAAAATTTCTGCAGTCATTTAGTGAAATAATGCTTCATCAAAGACTATATTGTATCTCCATTTATCTACTACTAAATGATTTTCATACAGAGCTCTGTACAATGGCTCACTGTATGTTTCTATGCAAAAGTCAATAATTTTCGGAACTTTTTTTAAGATGTAAGTAAGGGAGTCGGCTTGTATAATGATCAGCTAATCTCAGAACGACTTACGGCAGCGGTAGCCCGAGTGGTCTAGGCATCGGATCGTGGCTAGCATGTCATGAGTTCGATTCCAGTACCACTGAAGACCCGCCGTGTAGGGGAGCGATGCACGTTAAATCTGTCGAGAGCTCAGACGTCCTCCGTTGGTGTGGTGTGGTAGTTAGGAGAGGGGGTGCCAGCTCAGGTGTCGTCCGCGTCACTTGACCATGGTTCAAAATTACGCGGACCGTCCCCAAAAGCCCTCGTGTAGCTGAACAGTGGGACGTTAATATTCACTCACTCAGAACGACTTGAAAAAAAAAATCTTTCACTATGCTCAAGGGATTTTAATTTTTCAACTCTTTGGATGTCATCACATAAATCCTTCTAAGTCAATATCTGAATTCAAGTTTCCGAATAGTTCGTAAAATTTACAGTTACTCTGTGGGGTATCTGAATGTATATGATCGCCATACAGTTAGTTTTCCTCCTGGGCATACAGCATAGGTCCACGATCATATATATATTATATATATATATACAGTAGAACGTCGTTTATCCGAATCAATTGGGACCGGACACCGTTTGGATACGCGATTGTTCGGATAACCGAAAACCGAAAGCGATCCATGTGGTATATGAAACCGGACACTATACGAATATTGAAAATCATCACATACGGGTAACGGGCTTGAAGAAAAAGCAAAATAGATGCAAAATGTCGCAATTTTACCTTTATTAAGGAAAATAATCACTTATTTTTCGCTGTACCACTGTACGCCTTCGTTTTTTCACTGCAAGGTCTCTGATTCTCTTCAGCAGCAGTAGTTGAGTAGGACAGCACTCTGATTGTTGTTCGTACCACACCATAGCTGTCTCTAACGCAGAAACGCGTCAGCATTTGATGGACCCTTGCTACTTTCGTTGCTGTTGTTGTCCTCGTCTTCATCCGTTTCATCATCGACAGGGTCGGATTCTTCTAGCACGCAAGTCACTATCTCGTCATTATTTAGCATTTGAAATCCACAGTCTTCTGCTTCGCATGCTATCTAAGTTTCTACATCAACGAAACTCAACAAAAGAGCACGTATACACCCCCTCACTTGGAAACAAACCGACCAAATATTCCGCGCAGATGTTTACCAAATCACACAACTGAAATTCTCCAAATATCCCTCACCTTGGGTTTTTCCGTCACTTTTGGCCTCACGCGAAACAACTGTTGAGCACTGTACTGTTCAAAAACGTATCCGAACTTTGGTTCGGATATTTGACGCTCCGGATAATAAACGTTCGGATAAACGACGTTCTACTGTATACGAATTTTCCTTCCCGCTCATTTCCAAACAAAAATAAAATTAAGCAGACATTATAACTAGATCAGACAGGTAATAAATGAATTTTAAAAAATATGTTGACTTCCGATAGGGTTGACAAATACAAAAGTAATAAAGTCAATGGCATTTTAATTTATAGCAATTTGATTGGAAAATATTCCACCCGTCTTACCTGCTTGGAAACATTTTCAACCTCACCTTACACATATTTGAAAATTGCAGAATTTTTTTTCCAATTCGGTTTATATACGGGTTTTGAATTTCGGGTGAATTTTTGAAGAAAAAAATGCTCTTTCGGCTTATACACAGATAGGCTTAAGCTTGGAATTACTCGTTGAGTCATATATTTCGGCAAAAGTCGGTGAACATTAAGTTTTTTTATAACTTTCTTAGGTTATAAATCCTTGGTTTATTATTATGTTTAATGTTACTACAATTTTCCCCCCAATGCTTATCCTGCTACAAGCTCTGTGGCGATGTTTTTTCTCTTGTTACCGTTGACTTCACTTTACGAACATTTGAGACAATACGCACGTTTTTCAAGAATTCATTTGGAATCTTCTTATCATTTAGAAGTAATGACTGGGCCTTTTTTTTCCCTTCCGATTAACAACGCTGCTTGTTTCACATAAAGAAATTTTTTACCATGTTTTTTTTATAATATGTATTCTTTACAGAATAAGAATATTTCTTCTTAGAAAGACGTAACAACGTATGCTTTAATCCATATCTTGTTTTTATCCGCCACTTTGAAAGAATTCAATATGAAAGAACATAAAACGATAATTTTAATTTCAACTACTTTTGCCAACAATTTTTCCTCTAAAATATTTACACTTTTTCATCAAAATCTAAAAATGCATATCTATTCTAAAAATGTGTAAATACTCTACGCCACATGTTCTGTATATTTATTTCCATCTCTATAACATGAATACACGCAACATTTTTGAAATAAATGTATTTATGTAATGATATATATATATATATATATACTTCTTTATTATAACATCATTTTCTATTTTTAAGGGTTTAACTCTATATGAATCAGAATCTTTTATTATATGAGATGTATAATTAAACATAATTATTGAATAAAATACAGAAATTAAAATCGTAATTAAAGATTCGAATTTCTTAATGAAATAAAGTTAAAAGTAAAGAGCACTTTTTCCTTATTTTAAATTCAAAAATAAATTCTGCTATTTCAATGATAAATTAACATTTAGATGCTTTTTCCTTATGTATTAAGTAAATATATTGCTTTATTTTAATTTCAAACTCATTGCAAAAACGATTCCATTCCTATGTAAAAGAAAACAGATATATGCCATCAAAAATTAATCAAAGATACTGTTACTACATTTCTTTGCTTTTATTTTCCTCCTGATAACGAAAAAAATTTGTTCTACAAATAATTTCATCTTTCACTTCCTTTACAAAAAATTACCAAAAGTTCCATTGTTTCCAAACTTTATTTCGAATACAAATGACTAGCGTGTGCAGCAGAATCTTCCTTATCGAACAATTTTGTGTCGGCTGAATGGCATCATCGATGAAATCACTAAGAGGGCAGACGATTGTGCAGCAGAATTGGGGCTTATTTAAAGTAATGTTGCGATCAGCTGAAAGATCTTGTTCGCTAGTCAAGAAACCAAGAATATATAATACTTGTCAAAGGTTATCGGGTATGCGAGTAAAAGTAACAACAGAATGGTATGGTGAAGTATGTTCATAGGTTCAATTTGGTGTACAAGATGTCATCTAATGAAAAATTTATTTTATCTTTATATTCTTCAAATCTTTAAAGCTGAGTTTTGTATAAAAAAAAAGTTAAAAAGATTCTATAAACTGAATAGAGAGAGAGAGAGGAGTAAATAATTACAATATAACGATGTAATATTTATAAATAATATCAATATAATTGCATATTAGTGCAGTTTAAATTAAAGGTTTTGAAATTTTAATACTGTACATAAATATTTTTCTCGCGCGCGCGATTTCCTTCCAAGATTCATTAATTACTTCAGTTTCAGTGCTTCAAAACGGTATTCTGTTCTTCCTTTACACGGCTATTGTTGGTGGAGTTGAAGATAGCCATGATGCTAATAATTTTCACATTCTTTTGTAGTATACGCAGAGGAAAATTTCATGCGGTTTGGGTGCTTTCTTCCTTTTATTGAATGCTAGATGCCCAGCAGTATATAAAACTTATCTGCTAATTCAGATCAAGTGATATGACCATGAGAGATAAGCGAGCCAACACAAATTGACGATTTATTTAAACCTATGCCCAGAGCCTCAAATAATTATCAACAACTTATAATGTTTCAAAGGGAAATTTCAAAGTAACCAATTTTTCTATATACAAAATTCAAATCGATTTCAGAAAACTTCAGGAAGTATGTGGTTCATCATCACTGGTTTACCCACTATGACGATATTGATAACACTTAAGTTACTATATTACTAAACTGATAAATTTTAACACGAATAAGGATATTTTCTTATCAAAAATTATAAAAAAGAATAATAATTATATTTGTTATTGAAACATATCAAAGGTATGTGGGGAGTCATGGTAGGCTTTGTAACAAGATCATAAGTTTCATGTCATGATTTAAGTTTTTATTCGCGCAAAAAACTTGAGGAATAACATATAAGTCTACTGCGCAAACTAAAACATACTGGGGCTTAAAGTTCTCAAGATATGGGACGTGGAAGTTTGAAAAGTTTGGTACCCGCTCATGTGCCACCCTCGTCGCTAATTTTTGTTCATTTTTTATTTGTTTTTGTGTGTCATTAATACAAATTACACTTAATTGCAATACAGATACGAGAATATATTTTTCATGATAGAAACGCTTTTAACTTGCCGAAGTGTAAAGGTAATAGCAATATAAGATTATTTGATCATTTTAAATTTATTCATAAAAATAATATTCTCAAAAGAGATAAAATATTTAAAAAAACATTTTCGTTTGTGTAATAAAATTTTAAGAGAGTATAATGTATGAGGTGTGGTGGAGAGAGGATCTTTAAAGCAAAAATCAAATAGCACTTGTTCCTTTCCCTTCGATTAACCTCGGAAAGTTTGTTATTCATTGATTTGAGAATCTCACCTTTTGAAGGAACCCTGACATTATGCAAATGAATCTTGCTATTTAAAGCTATCTGAGACTGGTATGGATGAGAAGATTATAATTGTAAGGAAAGAAATAGTAACTTGAAAGATATTAGAGTGTTGAGAGATGAGTAACTGAGAGCTTGACTCATGAATTGAGGTATAGAGTCCTCTCAAAAAAGAGCAGATTATTGGATTCCATGATGCTTTCTAAAAACTTCCTCAAAGTTGTGTATGAAAATATAATTTTGGTATTTGGATAAGACTCGATAAGTAATTTCGCTGCTTTTGCATATTTTTATTATTGAGATATTTGAGGTTGACTTTAATAAAGTTATTTGTTTTTATTAAGTCTGTTAATCTCATTCATCTCACTATATAAGTATAAACTCCGGTTCGTATTAGCTTCATTTTCTGTATTGCATCATAGAGATTTTTTATTATTAATTATTGTAATTATTTTTAGTTTTCTTTCTATTTATAGTAGACATATCGTGTAGAGTGGCTGGTGCATGCATATTAAATCTGTCGGGGCTCGAATCCTCCTGTTGGCGTGGTGTGGTAATTTGAAGAGGGAAATGCCAATTCAGGCGTCGTCCTTGTCACATTACTGTGGTTCAAAATTAAGTGGTTCATAGCCAATAGCACTTGTGTGTTAACAAGAATCAATTTACTTTTAAGGTAAATGAGCCGGAAAATATTCGCTCTTGAAACTATATTTCCTTAATATCCTATTATAAAAGATTAGAAATTCAATTTGCTTCTTTCTAATAAATCCTACCATTGTCAGAAATTCAAATTATACAATTACATCAGATAAAAAAAAATATCTATATAATTATATTTACTTATAATATGTAGATTTGTTATTATACATAATTTTGAAATAGAAGAAATGTAAAAATATATTATTACTAGCAATTTATGTTTATTAGGATGAACCGAGCATAAGAATCATTAAACTATTTGATGGTGAAAGTTTCATATAACTACTTTATCAAATGCTACCATCAGTGTTACATTCTACTTAGACACCTTTATAATTTTGAACTAAAAATAAATGATGGCTATATTATAGAGAATGGAAAGATCGTAAATGTGTCATTCCAAGTCCAGATATTGTTAGCTTTGAATAAACGATGATGCAGCAAACAGATATAATGTATGATCAAGATTACATGTAATTGAAATTTAAATCTTGATTTCTCTCCACAGAACGCAAATCAACTGAAATAAAACAGTACGAAATAATCTGTATCTAGTTTTAATCTACATTCATCTTATCTTTCATTGGAATGGAACGAATTATGAAGGGCGTGAAAAACTAGTTTGCAAAGATTACAGCGTTGTTGCCTCAAGTGAAAGGTCATGAGTTTGTTTCTGTGTATTTTGACCCAAGAATATATAAGATGCTAATTATTTTCTCTTTTTTCGTGTTTATGATTTTTCTTTTTAATAATTCTTATAAATCATAGTATATAACAATATTATTTTTTGAATTTCTTGATTACATGTAATCGCCTGTTATTTTCTATTTCTCGTACATCAGATGTAAAAATAGATTATTCTAAATTCCTATTCTACAAAGTTTTGAAAGGCTTGGCATTTATATTTTTACTTATCATTACATTAGAATTGTTGTTCAGTGTTAATTAGATATCATTGGAGTAATATTAGAGTCTTTTTTCTCTTCTTTATTTAATAATATGAAAATTGTATCAATAAGGTGTGCAAGGAGCTCATTTGAGAACATATCAATTATTTCTTATTTATTTTGTATCAACAAGTCTGCATATGCCGTATTTAATTGCTAAATATCAGAGAAAATTGAGAAACATTATAATCTTAGTTTCTGAATCTTTTCCAAATACTTTAAAAAATAAAATGTATCTATCAAATATAACAGAGGAAAATATTTTTTTGTTGAATAAATATGACATTTTTCGAGATTGTGGACAAATTGCCTCGATTTATTTATGACGGAACCTTATTGTCATAGATGCTTTTACGACTCAAGATTAAGGAAGATTTACATTTTCTCAAATCCGAGGGGGTTGCATCTCATCCATTTAAGTACAAACTAATTCTTATCTTTTAGTTTGTCTCGTCTGCATATCGCATGTCATTTCAAGTGTTAAACATAAAAGTAATTTATTGTAAATCTTGTAATTATTTCGAGCTAAATTCAATGGCTTCTCCACTATACCGTGTGCGGATTCTCCAGGAATCAAACTAATGAGTTTGATTTTCATCTCAACCCACATGAGGAGGAAGTACCATGACAACTCTTATTTTTCGTTTTTAATAAATTATCTTGCTTAAGGTTTGAATGGCTACCAATAATCAGTAATTCAGTTCTACAGCAACAAATCAAAAGCAAGTAACTAACTCAGTTCATATTTGAAATTTAAAATAACCGTTACATACAAATATCACAACTCAAATGATCATACAAGTCTATATAAAATTGCATCATAATGTATTCATACATAAAGATACGACATGATTCTTTAATAAAATTGAATTTTAGTTATATGCAAAAAAATATATTTGCTATGTCGAACAATATAATTTATTTGGGTATTTATCTGGCTTAGAATCTTGAATGTTTGAAAAAGGATAGTGCTTTGCGACATGGAAGTACTATAAATAGCCGCCGAGCCGTAAATCCTCTCGTGAGGTTGGTGGAAGAGGAGAGGTGGGAGACCCAGGGCCAGGCTTACTCAAAATTGCGATAGAACCGAGCCAAAAAAATTGCTCTGCCACCTGTATGGCACTCAAAGTTACGGCTAACGAGAGGTGTAAATCTAGTTCCTTGCTACGATAAATTTCGTGTGCCTTGATCTGATGTTATTGTTGATCAGGTGGAATAAGTAACAACAAGAACATTTCTCTTGCTCCGATCACACATAGCATCCCGCTATGATTATGTTTCCGTAATAAAGTTACTATACTGATGGCTTTAGCCAATAATTTCTGCCCAAACTGCCGTATTACAAAAAATTTGTTATGGAAAAATCAAAAAAATATATGCAAATATATGCCAAGAAGGAAGCTAAATTGCGAAGAGACCCTTTTTTAGTTAAACATGAAAGCTTTATAATTCTGTCGTAAAATTCTTAATAAATTTATTCTATTTCAATTCTTTCTTGAATATCCCTGATATTACGTTTAACTTTTTATAATACATAAATGGATTGATAAAATTTCTTAATTTCTGTATGCTTTATTTCAATCCAATTTGAATTATATGAGAAATTTATTACTGTTATAGCATATTTTTGAAAATTAAGTCCATTATTGGTGAATGCAGACGTTAGAAAAGTGATCGAGATTTTATTTAGAAGCTTTTCATCGAAGCAAAAATTTGTAAGACATTATCATGAAGTACATTAAATTGTACTTTAAAAAACATAGCAAAGGTAAGTTTATTTTTCATCTTTAAAGTAAAAAAAAATCGTTTAATAGAATATATATATATATATGTGGGACGGCGTCTAGGGGAAGGTTCGATTTTAATGTTAAAATAAGCACGCAGAGTTAAAATAACTTAATTTATTAATAACACAACTAAAACATTTACTATTTACAAGGGGTTTTAAATAATTCGAGATAGCACCATACTAATTCCGAAAACACGTACTCTTTCTCAAAACAACGGAGAGAGCGATTTCCTCTGACCTGCCTTCGTTCAAGCTTTGGTGCAACTCTCAGTTTTTCTTTTCTGCCCCCTTAATAAATACATGACCTCATCGTATCGCGCAGCTAAAACTCACGTGGTTTCGATTAGTGGTGCCATCTCTTACAATAAAAATCAAAAGAAGTAAAAGAAAACTTGCACTCTTTTCCTACATATATATATATACTAGCTGCATGGCCCGGCTTCGCACGGTCTTCTTCAAGTTTGTAGCTTTTTGCCCAGGAAATATTTCTCCTTCCCCTCTTAGTGTCAGCACTTTCTTGTGTGTGGAGGATTTCTATATCAATGTCATTAAAATTCTCTTTTATGAAGTTTCTTCCACCTCTTTGCCCAGTTGGACGGGTCTGTATCGTCTCTGCTTAGCCCGGTGATGCATGCGCATTTTCCATGGGTATAACTTTATCCCTATGTAAATTTTCCCTTTTCTCTTTCTTTTCTGGACGCCAGCACTTCTGGGTGTGTATGCGCGATGTGAGTGATTTCTATATTTATGTCATTTAAATTCCCGTTTTCGAAATTTCTTCCATTTCTTTACTTTGTCAGACAGGTTTTTTCCCTTCGTTCAGCCCGACGTTGCACGGGCTTTTTCAAATATAAAACCCTTTTTACCGGGATAAGATCTTTTCCCCCCTAATTTCTATTTTAAATTAATAATTTACAAGGCTAATCCAATTTTATTCACAAGAAAACTATGTATGAATTTATCGTTAAATAATTAACTTAGTAATAAATAATAAAAAACAATGCAGCTTTAATTTTTTTAAAAAAAATTGATTTCTATCCCTTTCTGTTAAATAATGAAAAGAAATTCTTACAGTTAGCTATTAAAACGACTGCTTATTTTTGGATGCGTGTTTTTAAGTTCGTAAGTAAACAAACGTATATATCTATGTGAAACTATCTTCTCACGAATTATTGAATTCAAAAACACGCCGAAGGTACCAAAAGATGGGAAATGAACCCAGGAATCTATTTTGACCATTTAAATTCTGAAATTAGAATTGTTTAAAAACATATTAAGTTGTTTAACATATACATATTGTTTAAAAACGCTAAAAAGAAGCACAATTCATCTACATCGTTGTAACAATGCATACCCGGTTTGGGCCTTTTGACTGAAAATCGGTTTCCGACGCCAACTTACGTCATTTTCATAACAACGAGGTTACAGCAATGCAGGCGAATGTGTTGAGTTGAATATTTTTATTTAATATCTTTTTAACTAATTACAATATCGGAATTTAAATGGTCAAAAGGGCTTCCTCGGATCATTCCCGAACTATTGGTACCTTCGGCGAGTTTCTGCGGTTTGAAGAAATCGATACACTTTAAAAGCAATATATAACTGTGGTATATATTGTTTTTTAAGCTTTATTCGGCAGAGGAATTTTAGTAACTGATTTTATTTCTTACTTGCAAGATTGGATTAAAAAATCTCTTTATAGGATTTCCTAAATTATTCATCAATGTAACAGATTAATTTTTCTTAAAACAAAATTGATAATTTCATAAATTTTAACGAATATGCTTTTGTTATATACATATCAATATTCTGTATATCAGTACTGCATTAATATTTCGTCAGTTAATTAAGTATAACTGCCCCACGAAATCTTTCTTTCGCCGTAACATAACTACTATTGATCATTTTTTTCAGCTTTCCAGATCCTCTCTTACAAAGACAGATCCCTCATACAGCGTTTTTAGATTTAATTACGCATTCCAAAACGGGTTGAGAAATTCTCGTCAGAACCATGATTAATGCAGCATACGAAGGATACAGGGGCTTGCCTTTCCCCGGAGATAATCTCTGCATTATTAAAAAACGCCATGGGGTCTTCATTCGAAATAGTTCACAATAAAAAGTGAGACGGCCGCTTATTGTAATGGAAGATATTTTACTTTCGTTTTGTGGCATCACTTCTAACCAAAGCGAAGAAGGTATCTTTTATTAAAATGGTTCCTCCTTTATTCAAACACAGTTTGAGATCAAGACCCGATTTTTTTTTAATTCTCTGCATCCTGACGATTACGTTGAACTTTTCATAATTTCAAAATAAGTCATTGTCTAAGATGGAACTGGGAGGGAAAGCAAGTGAAAGAAAAATGCTTTCAAGCAGAGTTGCATCTTGCATCCATCTCTCTTTGTGGGAAATTGAAATAAATGAGATAAGATTAAACGGCTTCCACTGTCGCTTTGTACCGACTTCTAAAAGAAATGGATTTAATAGTTCACTTATATGAACGCGTGGTATTTTTCTTAAATGAATAACTTTGGAGATACGGGGTATTATTACTCACTGCGAATATCTGTTTTCGCAATGAAATGCTATGTTGGAAATATTTTTTGCTAACATATTGTTCTTTTCTTAGTTTTGGTGTTTTGACACTCAAAATTGGAGGGGAAAAAAGAGCGCGCGTTCATGTGAAAGGGTTTAACTGACAGTTCTAAATACATCTCACACGTTGCCTTTTTTTCTTTCCTTTTCTATTCACTCTCTTTTTCTTTTTTTTTCTTTTTAATGCTCAAATTTAATGAAAAAATTGTTTACATTCGTAGTTGTTCGGTCATGTGTTGTAACAGGTTCAGGGTTGCCTTCAGTCTGTATTTTTACAGCATAAAAAACTGAGTTTTACTATGAGTTTTTGTTTCATTGAACATAAAATAAATAAATAAAAGGATTATGCTCTAGAAATAGCTTAAGTTAATTTTTTTTTACTGTAAAGCCATGAATTTGTACTTTGTTCAAGAATAATTTATTTACCGTAAAATACGGCATATAACGCGCACTTTTACCACAAAAAACAAGTAATATATAAAAAAAGTTTTAAGTCAATTCCTAATTTGAATGGATGAATAGAAAACATTTTATTAACGATTGAAAATTGGAACAAGATATATATATATATATACAGTCGACTCTCGATAATTCGACGTTGAAGGGCCGAATGAAAAACTTTGAATTACCAAGGATTCGAATTATCAAGAGGGTAAGAAAAAACTCCCAAAATACACGAAGAGAAATTTTCTTCTAACACATTTAAATTTGAAACTATGTAATAAAGCAACAATTACACATTTGTATAAAATTATTTTAAACTATTTTTAAACAGTACATATTATATAGTACAAATCTTATACAGAAGTTAAAAGTCCTGTATTAAAAGAACACATTTATATGTATTAAAAACAACAATTAAAAGAATATATACTGTACATAATAAATTTTTTTGACGATAAAATCGGTTATCTTTTTTTGTTTTATGGCAATCAATCTAACTTTGTCAATAGACTTTTCTAGAATAAATGAAGTTTGAAAAATGTCCTCAGCAACATAATTTTCAAGGAAAAAGTTGCGTAGTTTGTTTAGTGCCACTTTAGCTTCTGTCGGAGTTAACGAAGCCAACGCCCATGGTCATCAAAGTACACTACGTTGCAAGGAAGACAAGCAGAAACAATACAACACAAAATATGTAAGGTCCAACCTCTGTTTGCTACTGGACTCCACATGAGTGTTTGAATTGTCGAGAGTTTTATAAGGTCACTTCAAATTATCGCGTATTCTATTCCAGCCAGCCACAGATTTTACTTCGAAATATTGAGTGTACCAAAACGTATTGTTTTAGTTCGAAATATCAAGAGTTTTTCTAGGGACTGAGCATAAACTTCGAATTAGCGAGAGGTTCGTATTATCGAAAGTTCGAATTATCTAGAGTCGACTGTATTTATATATATATAATTCATATATATACACAAAATAGTTAAAAACCTAAGATAACTATATAGTCAATATAGTGAAAGTATTAGCCACAGTAGTACTATAGCAAACTCCTGGCCTTAGGAACCACGATATATATATAGAGAGAGAAAGAGAGAGAGAGAGAAAACTAATAGTAGGAATTGTGTGTGAAAAAAAGCATAATTTGTCTGCATTATTGTAACAATGCACACTCGGTTTGGCTAGTTTGGCTGAAAAACCGGTTTTCGATGCCAACTTTTGTCATTGTTTTAACACTTATATTGCTACAACAATGGAGACGAATCTAAATTGGCGTCGGAAACCGGTAATTTAATTTAATTACCTATAATTAATGAATTAACATTTCAAAAATCTGTGTCATCCACGACATGTTTAAAAAAAATTTATTTGAACTTGATCGGATGAGTAGAAAATATTTTATAAACGATTGAAAATTTGAACAAGATAAATATATATATAAACTAGCCGTTACCCGCCCGCTTCGCGCTGGGTATTTCACAATGTCTTATAAATATATACTATTTATCTATAACCAAGTGGATTTCCGCATAACCAATTTTTGGTGGATCTCTACTCCGTAAAATAAACACGCAAGACAAATTTAAGGCCAAGTCTAATAGAGTAAAAATGAAGTTTTTATAATCAATACCCTCCGTAATTCCATTGAGAGTCGTTCTCCAATATAACTGTTCTTAGCGGATTTCAATTTAACAAAAGGACAATGCAAACAAATTCGACTATTATAGTCCTTGTAGTTCGAAAAAAGGATTTTTTTTGTGTCAATACGCCCCAGTAACCCCTTGCTCCCCCAGGAGTTGATTCCCTAAAATACATTCTTAGTAGATCCCTATTCAACAAAAGAAACATGACTAACCAATTTCAAGTATGTGAGTCTAACAATTCAAAAACGGGAATTTTTTTGTATAACTCCCCGTGAGCCCTCGAAACCCTTCTTGGGGGTCGACTTTCGTTTTAGTGGAACTCTGTTCCATGAAAGGAACATGCCCACCAATTTTCAAGCAGGTAGGTATAATAGTTTAAAAACGGAAATATTTATCTATTACGCCCCTTAATCCCCGAAATGAAACTTGTGGTTTGATTTTCGCGAAACCCATTTTGTAGCGGTTCTCTACTCTGCGAAAGGAATCTTTTTACCGAATTCCAAGACTGTACGTCTAATAGTTTAAAAATGGGAATAATTATCTATAACGCACCTTGAGCCCCCGCAACACCACTTGGGGGTCTGTTTTCACAAAAACCCATTTTAGGAAATGTACTGTATGAAAGGAATCTGCTTAGCAAATTTGAAGACTGTGAGTCTAATAAATTAAAAATGGAAAAAAAATTATCTATAACGCCCCTTGAGCCCCCTCAACGCCACCTGGGGGTCGATTTTCACAAAACACATTACATAGCGGATCTTTACTTCATGAAAGAATTCTGCTTATCATATTTCAAGACTGTACTTCCAGTAGTTTAAAAATGGAAATAATTATCTATAACGCCCCCCAACGCCACTTGGGGTTGGGAGGCGAATTCTATTTTTATGAAATTCATTTTGTAGCAGATCTCTATGAAAGGAATCTGCTTAGCAAATTTAAAGAGTGTGCGTCTAATAGTTTAAAAATTGGAATGATTATTTATATCTACCCTTAACCCCCCGCAACACCCCTTGGGGGTCAATTTTCCCCAAACCCATTTTGTAGCGGATATTTATTCCATGAAGGAAACGTACCTACCAATTTTCAAGCAGGTAGGTCAAGTAGTTTAAAAACGGAACTATTTTTCTATTACGCCCCTTAATCCCCCGCAACGCCACTTGGGGGGGGGGGCTATTTTCACAAAACCCATCTTGTAGCCAGTGGCGGCGCTAGACCACGCGTGGACGTCGGCGAAATTAGGGTTCGCGAGGCCTCCTTTTTTCCCAGTCAAGAAAATGTTAAATTACATAAGCCGAATTATAGTTACACTAATGTATGAGTAAACGAGATTTATTGCTAATCAAATGATGACAAAAATTACACAAATAGAAATTAAAATAGACGAACTGAATAACTAAATTTTAAATAATTAAAAACTTTGTGAGGCCCCCTCAAGCGCGAGGCCGTCGGCGGTTGCCGACGTCGCTGACGCCTAACGCCGCCACTGCTTGTAGCTGATCTCTACTCTATGGACGAAATCTTTTTATCAAATTTAAAGACTATGCGTCTAATAGTTTAAAAATGGAAATAATTATCTATAATGCCCCCTAAGCCCCCGCAACGCCACTTGGGGGTCGATTTTCACCAAACTCATTTTGCAGCAGATCTCTACTCTATGAAAGGAATCTGCTTACCAAAGTTCAAGACTGTACGTCTAATAGCTTAAAAATCGGAATTTCAAGATTGTACGTCGAGTAGTTTAAAATTGGAAACAATTATTTATAACGCCCCTTAACGCCCCTTGCGGTTTGAATTTCACAAAAAAAATCCGTTCTTAGCGGATCTCTACTTTATGAAAGGAACATGCCTACAAAATTTCAAGCCTGTAGGTTGAATAGTTCTGGAGATATCGTGATTAATCAGTCAGTGAGTGAGTGAGTCGCTTTTCTCCTTTATCTTGTATATATAGATAAATATAAGCAGAGAGTGAGCTAATAGTAGGAATTGAATAAAATCGAAATTTAGTGGTGAGCGTTACACGCCGGGTATAAAAATAAAAAAAGATAAGCATAGAAAAAAAAAGTGTGTGTGCTTATGACCACACGATAGAAGTGAAAACTTAAAATTTTGTAATGTTATTTCGGGTATTAGTTCGATGAATAAAAAACAAGGGGATATTAGTATTGTCATATAAAATTATTTACTCATTGTCTGTACTCATAAAGAAATATTTTTTTTGCAAAATTTACAAATATATTTGTGAATTAATTGTATTTTAAGAAGGAAACAACAAGTTTATGGTAGCTGAAATAGGTTGTATAAATACTTTATAAATTCAAAATTATTTAAATATTTAAAAAAAAACTCCGTCAAGCGTTGTTCCATATTTCGTCGAGTGCTTTCACTTGGATCATTTGACATAATTAAATTGAATTTTTATTTTAAAAAATAAACTAATGTTTTTGGTTTATATTTTGAAAATCTACATTAAAATCCCCGTTCAAAAACATAGGTAATTTGTTAAGAAGAGCCGGGATCCGGCTTCAGAGTAGGCAACTAAATTTTTGTGAATGAATTCTATAATTTTCCCTACACTTTGATTTAGTGAAATATAAATACCAACCATTAGAACTATTTGTCCATTTTCTGCTCTACATTTCACTGCATAAATTTTTCCGATACATGAGTGATTAAACCCAAATGATTCTGTAGTATTTGATGCTTCATCCATTCTCTATATAGTATAATAAAACGATTTATAAGGAAGTACATGCATACATTGATCAAAATACGAATCGATAATTGAATATTTAAATAAATAAAACAGATAAATATAAAAAGCAAACATTAATTTAATTGGCCTTAAATTTCTTCATTATCCTTCGCCGTTAAAATTTCTTCACAGCGCTATTTTGAATAATTATTTAAGCATATTTTTTTTATATATTTTTTTTTAAAAAAATTCATTAAAAATATTTTTTTATAAATATAAAAATAGAGGTGTGTGTTACAGTTTACAGAAGATGAATGAAAGGAATGCAAGACATTCCACAATTCATGTATTTCCAGATATGCTTGTAAAGACAGATAATTGGCATTCAACTTTAAGATATTTTGACTCGAATCTTTTCGATATTAACAAATTAAAAATAAAATGTTGCGTTAAAATGGTTTTCATAACAATATCTGTGGGCATTTTTAAACCTCCTTTATCCAGAAGACACGAATATTTTGTTCCTTCGACATTTTCTGAATTGAAATTGATTTTTTTATTTACAACAAATATATATTTAAAATCAGATCATTCGAATCTTATATTATGCACCCAATAACCCGCTATATACATTACACTTGATACTTTTCTACATAAATATCATCTGATTTATTTTTAAATTCCCTAGAAATTGTCTTTTTCGAAGTTTGTATCAACTGCTCACCTTTTGGGAAACAAAAAACTAACTATATAAGCATAGAAGAGGGAAGGCTGAGTATTACTCAAAACCCGGGGGAAACATCACTCCTTTGTTCACGTGATATCCTTTTAAGGGTGTTTAAACACGTTTTCCGACGAAAGACGAAAATTGTCTTAAAGAAAGAGAGAGAAACAAAACTATGCGCTTTAAAATCGAAAATCAAATTATAAAAGTACATATTTGAATATTTTTAACAGAATACTCAAATCCCAATTTTTAATTATTTAGCATGGTGCTTATCTACGAATATATTATTGAAGTACATAATATATAAAATATTTCAATTCACTATTATACAAAATTCGATTGAAAATGTATGTTTTCTTTTTATTTTAAATTTTAAAAAAATGTTTAAACTGATTTTTATTTTATTAAAGTGAGAGTGCAAGTGCTTAGCACATATTTTTACAAATAAATTTCGAATTTTTTAAAAGTTGATTGCAAATTAATCTTTTCAATATTGCGCTAAATGTTTTTGTAACTGTTACAGCAGTATTTATTCGTTAAAAAAACAACTAAAAATTAATAAGGAAACTAAACATTTCCATTGAATCAAGGAAGAAAAAAGATAATCTTCCTAGATGTTCTCAAGCGATCTCCAAAAACGACGAGACTCCCAAGTGGAAAAGAATGTTCCTTCCTCTCCTAAAGGAGAGATCTGATTGAAAAACTCACTTCTCCTAAGTACCACTGAGGAAATCTCAATACGACGCTTATGCCATCTGCTGTTAACAAGACTCAAAAGATGAGAAGAATAGGGGAGAAGAGGAAAGCATCCTCCCTCTTTCCCTCCCCGCACAGTTTACGCTGGAGGAATCGTTGATGATTTCTCCTCAGGTGGTCTGGACAAAGGAAGAGGAGCGAAAAAAGGCCAAACAAAATCTACGATATTCAACAATGGGCGTAAAGACCGGACCTTATCATCGTCGAACCTTCAGTTGCCTGCAAGTGGCCATAGAAGTCATCCTTTTCAATGGAGAGGTGCAAGATTTGCGACTGAGTGGACGACCTAATGGGACACATTGGCTGGACCTTAAAGAGGGCACGCTGTGGACATTAGATGGTCAGATTCATTTGAGCCTCTGAGAAGAGTTTTTGTCGAGTTTCGCCACGTTTGCCTCCGTCTCGAAGATATTCCAAAATCATTCTTTTCGATGTTTTTTTTTTAAGGCTCCGGTAAAACTGGTAAACTATTGTTGCCTTAGGTGTCGTGGAAATTCTGTAGAGAAGAGTGCCGATGGAATTCTTTCTGGGTTTTTATTCGTTCGCATACACCTTTTTTCCCCCTCTCGAAATGCTGCAGTTAGATAAGATAAGAATTGCTTAAAAGATTAAGAGAATCACTTTCTTTGGAAAGAAATGCTGAAATTCTTCACAATGGCAGCTTCTTGGATCGATGTCCTCCTCCTCTAAGGAATAATGAATTTTGTAAGCGTTTTGAATGAGTAAATATTCAGGATCTGTTTTAAAATAGAATAGAATAAAAATTTTGTTCAAATTTTTTAATCTAGGATTTAAAGTTTTTTTTTTCTTCATGGAACTAATTTTGAACCATCATATTGAAACAAAGTTCTTTTTAAAAAAATACTAATGCACAGTCTGTAAATTTGTACTCTGTCTATTGGCAGATTTTGTTTTCTAATACTACGCGCGGATAGATTTTAATTAAAACTACTAACGACAGATGTATCACATCAAAACTGTGTAGAAGATAAAGATGGATTCTCTAACGAAATATTTGTCGCAAAATAATAACATACTTTTATCCATTATTCTAAAGCTAAACTTTTATATTTTTTTTAAAGAAAAAGAAATCGCGTGTTCATGGAAAAAATATCACTTATAATAATAAACATTAACTTTAAAGGATAATAACTACCCCGTGATAAAGCTACTAAAATCTTTCTTCATTCATTTAGATTATGTTTATCTAATAATTAATTTATGTACGAATAAGCGGTCGAGCAAATTCTGTGATTAACTATTTTAAGGATTCCTTCGTCTGATGCTAAATAATAGGAACCGGATTCGGAATATTTTTCCGGTGAAAAAAAATTATCTCTTTAACATCCATATGTTTTATTCTAACTTCGCTATCCTACAGAGTAGCAGTATATTTTATCAGTCTACTCATTTTTACTTTAACTGGCTCATTTTTTCTAGTATAAAATATATTTAGCATTTTTTCTCCTATATCGTAATGCTACATGAGCTGTTTTTTTACATATTAAAGAGAAAAATTAATTACTTATGGAATATTTTGAGATTTTAAAAAATTATAGGAAAAACAGATGTATGAATTAAAATGTTGCAAATTTTCTTGGAAATTCAGATATTTGTGTGATTAAAAATGGGCTTCGCGTTTAGTTCAAGTTTTTGTACATTTGGCGACGACAGCCTTACGTAATAGACACTGTAATCGTATGTAGCAAAAATATTTAAAAAAGGATTCATATTTTTTATAAAGAATTCTTAGAATATATTACTGTATAGTTAGCCTTAATTGAATTTATAGGGTTTCACTTTACAAAAATCAATTTTCAATAAACGTTAAGTAATCATTCAATTTAAATATTGCATTTCTACATTATAAAAAGTTACGAATTAAAATGAAAAAATAATAGTTGCTCAGAAAAAAAGACATAACGATTGTCTAATAAATATTAATAAGGAAAAAAAATATTAAAAACTATAATAAAAATGACAGACAGCAACATAAAATGCTCCATGTAAGATGTAAGTAGAAATATTGATAAATATATCAGCCAGCAAAAGAGGATAACTTATACACAAACTTACATTATAGCATAATAAGGGTTTTTAAATAAAACAAGACTAAATAATAAAAAATACTCCCAATATTAGAAGAGTTATCCCTCTTCGCGAAAACGAAATTTTAATTTGTTTTCTTTATCTTGTTAAAAATGTGTAGTTATGTCCTTATAAACAAACCTGATTTGGATGGTGAACTCAACTAATATTGTAGATTGTTTTTTAACGAATTAAAAACATACTAAATTTGTATTTTTCTTTTTTTTTAATTTGAAGTGTATTGTTAGAGATTAAATTGCAATAAATATTTCATTACCCAGTTAAGCTGAATCCAGGTATTATATTTATGTAATTGCTTTAGCAAAATAATATAATTGAATTAAGCATTTTCACTGAATTGAAAATTCTTATATTGAATTAAAAAAGCAATTTAAAATAACTAAAAAATACCTCCTTCTAACTTTTCGTTCACCTATTTTCTTTATAACTCAATCTGTATTAATTAATAAGAGTTCTTATAGAAAATTCTTATAATTAATTTTCAAAAAAATAAACTTTTATTTGTATATTTAACAGTTTGTAAAAAATTTTAGGTCATCCTTTCTTCAGAAAAAATGCTAAATGCATAAAAAAATTCATTAAATTAGAAAATTTCGAAAAATTCTTAGAATGTTCCTTCATTTTTTTTTATTTCGCTCTAGATTTTATTGGAAATATTTTCGAATCATTCATTCGGAAAAGAAGAATTTATCTCAGGGTTCAGTGCTTACGACACACCTTACACACTTAAAAAAAAGTAAATAATTGATTTCAAAACGATACTTTTTTAATTTTTACGATGACAATTCTTTTTCTTTCTTTCTTTTTTTTAATTATTATATACAGTCTGTTTTTATTGGTACCAAAAAGCTATTTGACGAGTTTGAAAACAATAGAAATGTGCAATATATATATTTACGTAATCCTAGCTGGAAAAAAAATCAATTGAAAAACAGAATTATTAGATTTAAAACAACTTCACAATTAATATTTCTTATTGACTTCTCTATTAAACGAGTGTCCTCCCCCCCCCCCTATTGTAGATGAGTCTACACAAAATAAACTAATAAGTGTTGTTCGCTAAACGAGTCTAACAAGTTGCATTTTCGTTTGCTTAAATTGTAGCAATTGGAAGAGATTTCCCTTTGCTCTCAATGATGATGCAATGGAAAAAAGGGAGTGTTCAAATGTCAAAGGTTAAAATTCAGAAACCTTGTACTATATCACTCTGAGAGGTAAATATGCATTTGTAAATGGATTTGAAAGAATCTCGTGAAGAGAGGAGGAGAGAGAGCTAACAGTATTTCATTTCCAAAGATATAACCAACACCCTATCTACATTATTTTTGATCGTAAGAGTCTGGATTTTAAAATAATTCACAAAACATTAAAGCAAAAATAAATAAACAATCCAAGAAACTATAGATAGAAAAAAATTAACAAATTGTAGTTCTTTCATATTAGCAATTTATAGTGATAATCTATGTACTATATTCCACTTTCATGAACCATTAGTGCAATTTAAAACAAAACGTAAGTATAACAGTTATAAATCTGCCTGTGTACATCTTGTTACTACATATATTGTATACATTGTTGTTTCTTTATAATACTACTGTATTATTAATAATTTCCAATTGGGATTGTTTGATTTGATTGTTAACAATTGCACTTTGAAACAAAGAGTTTCCCTTATTGGTGATGGACTCATAATTTTGACCCACGGTCAAATGACGACTACGAATTCTAATTTGGCACTGCCCTCTCTAAGCTTCCGTACCATACCAAAGTAAAGACTTTGAACACCGTCATATTTAACGTGAATCAATTCTGCTATGTGAATCGTAAACGGTACTAAGGCACAAACAAGGCCACGGGTTAGCGATGAGAACCATTCGTCAAGCACGGTCACCGTAAACATATTAGGTCCCATGTAATATGATATTCATTACTCTGAGTTATTCTGAATTCCTATTTATACAAGCTTAATTTTTAGAACGTCTGATTTTTTTTCATGGAAGCAGGGTTTTTTATTTTCTTGATATCTTTTCTTTTTCTAGAATAGATATCGATTTAACTAAGAAAGTCTTTGAGACGAAGACCAAGAAGTCAGTTTTGTAATGGTCATTGATTCAACTTCAAAAGTTAAATAAAATTTTTAAAAAATGTACAATATGTTTTTAAAACAAAAATTGATTTGTAAAACCTTTAAAGCACCTTTATCGAGGTTAAGTAGTATTAACACGTAGTTTGGCGTTATTACGAAGCGAATTTAGTTCTCCAAGTACATATGGCAACCATAAAACTCTTAAAGATTTGATTAAATTTCAGAACTTTTAGAATTTTACTTTTAAAAACGAATTTTAAGAGAAATTTATCGGTGTTGTAACTTTTTTTTTAAATTACGTTCATTATTGGTAAAAGCAGCCATTTAAAAAATGGCGAGGAGAACTGTTTATTGTTAACTTGAACAATAGAACCTGGTGTCTAAAAAAATTTTTAGACTGACGAAAAAGTCTGTCATCGAATATGTTTTGCAATTCCTTTATTTTTTTCCAATGTTATGCAGGGATTTCAAATGAAACTGAAAGAATAGTTTAAAAAATACAAAGTAAATGGAAATAAGTAGCACTACGAAAATCGTTTGGCCCTAAAAATTTTCTAAGAAAGTCCAAATTAAAAAGAAATAGTTCGAAGGTTTGGAGACAAAAATGGTGGTCTCACGAGTGTTTTAAAATTCAAGTAGTTGATTTGATTGTCTTCCAACCACAATTTAATTTTCTACTACATTTTTTCAGAAGGGGTGGGGGAGAATTCTTGACATACATATAAATCAAGGTAAAACATCAATACCAGTAAGTAAAAAATGTTATGCAATGTGACTTTTACTTTAATATAATAAGAATGTCTAAAAAAAATTTTTCTTTGGTATTATATATTTTTGTAAATTAAATTCAAATACAAATAAAGACTCACACTTTCATTTTCATTAATAAGATTCCCAATATTAACATGAGATTTATATTGTTTAAAAATCTTCAAGCATATTTAATAGCTTTTACTTTCCTTAGATTATTGATTATCTTTCAAAATCAATTTTAACTTCATTCAAGATCTCTCCGAGATATCAGCAACATTTTAAATTCATATTTGGAAAAATAACTGTGGTTTTCCATGAAATTTAGATGCAGTTTTGAATTTCCTTTAAAAATGTTTAAACAAGTTGTTAGTTTTTATTTATTTTGTAGCAATTTAATTTAATTCCTTGTGAATGTTTTTTTACAAACTGAAATTCCTAGATTTTTCCCGTACTCGAATATAAATTTTTCTCTGAGAATTTTGTTCAATAAAATATTGAAATTAATAAAATTAAAACAAAAGTAAACTAAAATAAATATTTAAAAAAAACTATCTTTTTTTTAAAAAATTAGATAAATTTTAGATTTATTTTTCAAAACCATATAACTCTAATGGTTACATTATTCCCAAAATATCCATCCATTCAATATTTGACATGAAATTATAAAAATCCAGAATATCTCAGCAACTGCGTCATTTTTCTTTTCACTATATTTCGCAAATTAACTCATTATAAAAACAATTCTATCGAAGAGTTTTCATCATCTGATCCAACCTATCCCTGATGTACACCTTTCTTCAAACACCCACGCATGTTACCTAAATCAACCATAAAAATCTTCTCTTTTTAAGCAAGGCGGGCGACCCTTAACAACTTTTTTTCCTGCTCCTCGCGAACGTCAATTTGAGCGAAGAACCATCCCTACCCGTCCGCCGGTTCGACCGATAACATCGTGCCGGAAGAACGCCGGGCGCGTGCTTGAAAGGGGTCGCCGACAAACAATGGGCTTGATCCCTTGGCTTCAGGCGGGGTTTGCGTTGATTCGACCCCGATAGAGGATTAAGGCACGCGGGGGATTGTAACACAGTGCAAGCGATACTTTCTCCGTTACTTTTTTTTGTGCCATTGTTCGATTTGTTTTTCTTTTTTTGTATTTTATATTTGGCAACACTTTCTTTCGTTTTTATGGAACTTTTTTTTCTTTTTCCCGCCAATATTGGAGAATGGAATACCTCGCCATAAAGAAGTAATAAATAATAATGCGGGGTTGAGGATGAGTTATTGAAATATTTAATTGATTTTTTTTGCGCTTCATTTTGTTAACTCGTAAAAAGTCTGTTTAAAAAATTGCTCTATTTATATTTAAAAGAATGTTTACTTCCTGAAATCATAGTTTTGATAAATGGCGCGATCATTTCTTGGGCTGAGTTGATCAACAGATCTTAATGGCTCGTCGTTTTGGGTTTGGTTGTTTTTAATGAAAACTATACATCAAATTTAAGATTTCCCTTTTAAAATATCGCTTCAAATTTGTTTTACAGCGGGAAATTGAGGTTGTTATCTCTGTGACATTATTCAACATGGCTCATAATGTATAAAAGGCATAATAAAATGAATCTTGTTGCAAATGCAAAGTACTTGTTTTGAAATAAATAATTCTGACAAGAAGATCGTAGAACGATTAAAACATTTATATTCTCTTAAAATTAAAGTTTATTTCTTTTTTATGCAAAAATGTATTATTTTTGTTATCTGTATTATTTTTAAATAAGTTTGTTTTTCAACTATTTATCTAATCTGTTTAATTTTGTGATTTTTTTTTCTTATGCTTTTTTATATTTAAATTAGATGCATGTGAAATCCTTTTGTTCCTCTCGTAATTTTGAATACTGAAGCAAATTTATCACTTTAGAATATGTTTAAGACTTAGCATTAAGGTAAAATTTTGTATTTTTTATTTTAGATAGGTGGCGATGTATTTGAACTTATAAAATGTTAAAGGTTGTTAAATTTTAATTAAGAATCAAATGAATATAATAATTTTGAAATCTAACTCCTAAACTTCTCAATATCACTGTCAGTTTGAAAGATAGTCTGTTTTTCACTAGGCGTAGGTGTTAAAAATTGGATTTCTGACTCTCTCTTTCAAACTTCTCTTTGAAATATTATGAACAAATGATTAATGAATAATTATAATTTTAATTCACATTCACACATTTTAATCGTTTTCCTTTTAATTTACATTCCTCAGAAAACTTTGATGAAATGTATATGAATTTTAATCGAATTTAAGTCGCCCTTTGCAAAAGAAAAATTAAACAATGTATCCTAATAACTTAAAAAATGAAAAATGGAAATTACGATTCGAGAAATTCTGGAAACTTTGACAAATAAGTTAAAATGTATTCCATCGTTATCTATTACAATTAAATGCTATAAATTTTAAAGTAATCATGATTTTTTAAAAAAAAATAACTCTATTGCATAAAAAGAAGCTAAAAAATTATAAGAAAAAGAATTATAGAAAAAGAATTTGGTAACTACTAAGCCTCACAGTCAAATTTTCCCCTTCTCATTTGTATTTTAATTTTTAAAAATCTTCAACGTAGTAAAATATAAAAAAATAATAAAATTCTCCTCTCGGTGAATAAGTTTCAGCATGGCGAGAGAGAGTAAATTTAAGTCCGCCCTATAAAGCTGCACGTGGATTATTGGTAACAAACCTTGTAATTTTGAACCATGATCAAGTAACGAGGACAACTCCTGAGTTGGTACTCCCCCCCCCACACACACACACCAACGGGAGGACGTCTTAGCCTCAACAGATTTAACGTGCAGCGGCCCCCTCTGCGCGTGACGTGCCGTTTTAGCATGGAAAAAAGGTTTAAAAACAATTTCATTTCACTCTAATCTGTTTTCCTTCACGTTATTTCGATATTCTCGAAACAAAACTTTGAGTTAAATTAGAACGGGAAAAATTCCTTTTTAATCTGCTGTGTTTGAGAAATTGAAATGGATCGGAAGTTTGGATTTTTAGACAGCCTTATTGTAATAAGGGAATTTATTGATCCTTAAATGTAACAATATACTCCTGCTAAAATTACTTCAGAGATATTTAATACGTTTTTGTAAAATTTTAGTTGGGCAAAATAGATTTATTTGATTGTATTAGATACACAGTTAACATTTCATCGAGTACCAATTTTGAATTTGTCTATTCTGTATGTCCACTTCTATTCAAGGAAAGACCGTATAAACTATTCAAACTTGAATGATCCCAATCTTTACACATCTAAAACTTTTCGTAACTATAGTATTTTTATCATTATAATACACGTGGCAATTAAATTTATAAATCTATCTATATATAAAGGAGAAAAGCGACACACACGCTCATCATGATATCTCAGGAACTATTGAACCTACAGACTTGAAATTTGGTAGGCATGTCTCTTTCACGGAGTACAGATCCTCTAAGAACGGATTGTTCGCAAATCTAACTCCAAGGGGCGTTGTGGGGGCTTAAGTGGCGTTATAGATAAATACAGTCGGGCCTCTATATAACGAAGTCGTTAAATCCCGGAAAAAAGTTCGTTATATAAAGGTTCGTCTTTTAATATACTTAATAAACTACATAAAACAAATTTTAAGTTCATAAACACTATATATATATTTTTTAAAAAAAGTAATTATATATTCACGCCTTTTTGTAAATTAATATCTATTGAATTTTTATATATATTACTCATCGAAAAAAAACTGTAAAGAAAACAAGAAAAAAGAATGTCGAAGAATACACTCTATTTTCGACTTTAAGAAAATAACTTTATATTAAAATTAATGTATTTTAAGGACATTTTCTAATTTAAAGCATACAAATAATTTTAAACATACATTATTTTATAACTAGAATTTCAAAACATACATTACCGCATGCATCCTTAAATTCAATTACTCATAAAATCTATTTCTAGTTAACTAGACAATGGGGGTTAAGGGATGCACTTCTTGGATAAAACGCCCAGAATTCTATTGCTCTCGACGAGTTAGGCACCTTATAAAACCAGTTCAAAATTTATGACCACCATAAAATGTGTCAAAAGAGAGAATAACTTGAAGTCGCCAGAAATACTTTTAAAATAGGGAGAACAAAAACTGAATCACAAGAAAAAAAAGCGAATAAAAGCGAAGTACATATAGAAAATGTACTTCGCTATAGGGAGGTTATTTTATGAAGAAAATCATGAAATGTTCTTGGTTCCAGGAAAAAGTTCGCTGTATAGAAAAATTCGCAATATAGAGGTTCGTTATATCGAGGTTTGACTGTATACTCGTTTCTGAACTATTAAACCTACATACTTGAAACTTTGTGTGTTCCTTTTATGGAGTAGAGATCCACTACAAATTGGGTTTTGTAAACATCGACCCCAAAGTGGCGTTGCGGGGGCTTAAGGGACATTAGAGATAACTATTTCCGTTTTTAAACTATTAGACTTATAGACTTGAAATTTAGTAAGTATGACCCTTTAGAGTAGAATTTCACTAATATGAAAGAGCTTTTGCGAAAATTAATCCTCAAGGAGCATCGCGGCGGTGTAAGGAGTGTAATAGATAAATATTTCCAATTTTAAACTATTAGACGTACAGATTTGAGATTTGTTAAGTAGATTCCTTTTATAGAGTAGAAATTCTTTACAAAATTGGTTTTCTGAAAATAGATCCCCCCCCAAGGGGCGTTGCGGGAATTTAAGGGGCGTTATAGATAAATAGTTCCGTTTTTAAACTATTAGACATACAGATTTAAAATTTGATAGGTAGATTACTTTCATAGAGATGAGATCCATTACAATATGGGTTTTGCATAAATCAACTCCCAAGGGCGTTGTGGGGCTTAAGGGGCGTTATGGTTGAATATTCCCATTTTTGAACTATGAAACGTATAAGTTTGAAATTTGTGGTAGGCATAATCTTTTCATGGAGAAGAGATCCGTTTTAAAATGGGCTTTGTAAAAATCAACCCCAAGGAGCGTTGTGGGGCCTTAAGGGTGACGCTTTTGATCTATTAGACGTACAGACTTGAAATTTGATAGGCACATTCCTTTCATGGAGTAGAGGTACGCTACAAAAGCGGTTTTAACAAAATCGTCCCCCAAGGGGCGTTGTAGATAAATATTTCCGTTTCTGAACTATTAGACATACTAACACGAAAATTGGTAGGTATGTTCATTTCATGAAGTAGAGTTCTTCCAAAAGTGGATTTTGCAAACATCAGCCCTCAACGGGGGTTGAGAGGGATTAAGGGGAGTTATAAAAAAATCCTATTTTTGATTTGTTAGAACCACCTACTTGAAATTCGTTAAGCATGTATAGGCTTGAAATTTGGTAGGCATGTTCCTTTCACGGAATAGAGATCCACTGCATAGGGGGTTTTGCGAAACTCGGCCTGCAAATGGCGTTATAGATAAATATTCTTGCTTTTGAACTATTAGGTACAAACTTAAAATTTGGTAGGCACGTTCCTTCCATAAAGTACCTAGAAGTTTGTTACAAAACGCGTTTTGCGAAAATCGATCCGCAAGGGGCGTTTCGAGGGCTTAAGGCATATAAATATGTATTATATATGGGATATAGATAAATATTCCCACTTTTGAACTATTGGACTTACAAACTTGAAATTTGGAAAGCACGTTCCTTTCATGGCGTAGAGGAGGTCTGCTACAAAACGGATATTGCAAAAATTGACTCCTAAGGGGCGTTGAAGGGGATTAAATAAATAAATATTCCCGTTTTTGAATTATTAGATCTTAAATTTGAAATTTGGCCAACACACAAACAAGACAATGTTTTGTGTGTTGGTCGAAAAGCAATGATTTTGTGGAAAACGGGTGAAAAAAGAAACACTATATTTTTGTCCCAATTGCGATTTTGGACTATGCTTAATTTTTACACAGAAAAACAGAATTTTAAGAGAATAATTAACTGTAAGTACAATATTATCTTTTTAAATATAATATACATTTTTGTAAAGTATTCTTTTGAGTTCACTTACTTCTTTGGAAAAGCCAACATTAAAGAAAAATATGTTTTTTCAATGAAAATAAAGATTAGCATAATTCTTTAAATTCAATATTTATAACATTTCTTACCGCTTATTTGAGTTTATATAATTGATTTCATCTTAAAAATGTTAACAAAAAATATGCCAATTTTTTGACATGATATGACAGAAAAGAAAGGAACTGTTTAGTGGTTAATCTTATTGCATATATTTTGAATTGTGTTTTAAGTAAATTAAACTGAAAATTCAACCTTTTGATTTTGCAAAAATCGATGTCTAATAAAATACAAATTTGGAATACTTTGCCGTTATATGAATCAAAAGAAAAATATATCTACTTATTGAGGTTTTAGTACTGCTGCAAATCTTTACCGCCTTAAGATCGTACTCTGAAACTTTCAGTTTCTTAATTTTTGACTTATCAGTCTGTAGGAAAGGGGGGTATCATAAGTCCTCTAACCTTTTGAATTTAGTATTTCAACCCATTTTCCCTTTTAAGCTAAATATTTTGTATCAAATGCTCCTATTTTTAACAATGAATTCTGACAACGAAAAAATTATACTTCAAAGTAAACTAGTAAGAGCTGTAAAAAAAACACAGCTGTACAAATCCCTGGTAGAAGTTTTCTTTTTTACCTTCACGATTTTGTTAATTACTTCGAAACGAGACATTTTTGAGTCATTGCATTGAATATAAGACCACGATGTGTTCAAGAAACAGTTATGATGGTTGATATTCAGCGTAGTCATTGAAGAATTCATTACACTTAAATGGCTTGAAATTGCGAAACATGAAATTTTGGAATACAAAAAATGTTTCGATGCAAATGTAATTACTGAAAAATTTCAAAAGTTTTTATTCAAACAATATTGCATTATATTTCTCTCTTAAATAATAATTTTGTGTGTACGTGTGCTTTGATAATAAAAGAAATTCATCAAATTTTCCTTTTATATAATATAAATATGCTGAAAAACATTTATTTTCCTTTCATCCATGACTTCTTAGTCCACATATCCTTTTTAAGGCATTTAATCCTTTTTTTTAAAAAAAAATATACTGTACCTGTTTGTGTTGTACTGTAAATTTATTGCAAGATTTATAGAACTACGTTACCTTTTCTTCGGTTATTTTACTTTGAGCACCTATGGATATTTGTAATTAAGCTAATTGTAAATAAATCTTGTTTGATCCTTATAAGTAAAATAATCATATAAGAAGGCCTAATTTTTTTTTTTATTAAATTTTCTCTTACGATTATTTATCAAATGTGATGCAAACATATGAAGGCATTTTCGTCGACGCCCTAGTTGAAAAAGCCATTTCCTAATTTGAATCGCATTTTCTGTAAATATATAACATATATTCACATATCTTAACGAAATGTAAACTGGAGAAATTTTTTTAAAAAAAACAATGGATCTTTTTTTCATGATTTCTAACAATCTTTCAGATAGTTTCTAGCATTAGATTTACAGAATGTTTATGATTTACTGCAATCTTCTACAATCAATGTTTCTTAATTAGGTGAATTTCCCAATTTCGTAATTACTGTTTCCGATTTTACCAGTAAATTAGATATAACTTTTATTTAAAAACAATCACCTCAAAATGCGCATAAAGATAAAATACACTAAAAAAAAGAGCTCTGAAATATGTCATCTTAAAATGATCGATGTGTGTGTGTGGTTCTTGAAACAATTTACTAACATGTTACTTGTGCTTTATATTTGAAGGTCTTTAGATAACTTTCGTTTCTATTGAAATGTTTATGATTTCTATATATTAGGCAATTGTCTTTATGTAAAGAAAATTGAACCTCCTTTTCATAAAGTTATTTTCTGTTTAAAAAATTTCAAAACAGAATTATTTATTTGAGAGCAAGTACACATTTAGTAATTGAAATTCACCGAAAAAATGTTTTAACATCACAATTTAAAAAAAAAAAAATGACGACAAGAGTTAATTAGTTTTTTGAAAATTGAAAACTGTTTTTTGAAGGCAATTTGGTAAAGTGGTTCTAAGGAATTATTATTTGTAAAGAAAAGCCAAGTTAGCTTATAATGCATTTAAGATGCAATTAAATTGTTGTGTGTGTGTGAAAGAAAGAATATTTTATTCTTTTTACCCCAGTAATCGTACGATTTTCATTAAAAATAGCTTCGTGGAATATCTTTCTCTCTATTTGCTTATGAACAAAAATTATTAAGGGAATATTTAACCTGTTATTTTTTATTGAACATTTAGAAAACAATATATAATATAAAATTTACATATTTATAAGTATTTCTATAATATTTCTACTCTATAACACACACACACATATATATATATATATATATATATTTATATTGGTTACCCTATTTTTTACTGATTATATTTCGCTCAACTCTTTGTTTTTATTTCTTAAGGCTTCAAATTTTAGTTTCAAAATACTTTTACGCCTTTTTATAAAAAATTTTTATAATTAAACTTAATTAAAAATTCTTTGTCCTTCATAAAGTGTAAACTTATTTCCGAAAAGAAATATTTCAGCATTTTTTAATATACAACTGTTGCTTGTGTATTCCTATTAAAATGTGTTTAAAAAATATGAAGTTTTTTCCCCCTCCAATAAGAAAATTTCGCAGAAAAATTATGTGATTTTGAAACGTCCCTGAATGGAAGTAACTATGAGAGATGGAATTTTATTTTTAATAAATTGTTTCCCTCAACAAATTGGGAAGAAGTCATTTTTTTTCCAAAATAAAATAATGCAACCCCATTAGGTAATTAAAAAATAAAAGCTTTCTGTTAGTCAATGCACAATCTAAATTCAGTTTATTATTTTATTTCTTGCTCTTATAATTTTATTTGATGCGTTTATTTTACTGTTATAAAAATAAGAAAAATGAGTTTTTTAAACTATTTCAAAAACAATTTTCTATTGCTGTATAAAGTTGATTAATTCTTTTTCTAAAGTTTCGACTGTATTTTTTTTTATCTAAAAATAATGTCATATTAAAAAGATTACGATCGATTATAGTTTTATGATGTGTGATCTCGAAATATTTTATTATATCTATATCCATAGAAGTATTTTTTTTCCTTTTAATTAAAAAACACTGCATTTTTAGCTCATCTTGTAATATTATGTTGAAGAATGAGATATATATATATATTTTATTACACCTATTGCGTAAAATACGTATATAGATTCTTACTGAATTTATTACAAACAGTTTTTTGAAAAATACTCTTAATATGATTTTTTTTTTACATTCAATAAATTTCACATGGCTCATCATTTCCCATCTATAATTTTGCTTTTATTTAAACATTTAAAAGGCTCATTTAATATTTATAATTTTTTTAAGTTGTGAAAATTTGTAAAAATATATATTTTTTTAAAAATTACTACAGTCTTATAAAAAATATTAAGAAAAAAACATAAGTCAAATATTATATCTATTTGTATGTGTGGTAGATCTAAATGAAAGCATTCAAGTTAGTACACGTTGGTCCTTTCGTTACACAGCTAATTTTTTTATACATTTCATCTAAATATTTGATTGTTTAATATAGATTTAGTAGACTGATGAATACAATATTTAATATATTCAAAAGATATATCTATTCTATATGTAACTTTTAGTTTTAATTAATGTTTATGATACAAGTATACAACAGGTAATACCGAATCTGAGGCTTCAACAATATCGAATTTTTCAATATTTTGTAATTTATGTTAAATTTTGCTGAGAGTCAAACGCTTCATTTTAAAAGAAGCATTACCAAGAATCTTTCTTTATTTCGATTTGATTAAAGTTTAATAAAATAGAAGAAGTTAAGGACGCGTTTGAGAGAAAATTTATATCTATGCTACAAATAAGCTTTTTTTTTAACCATTGACTTTGAGTGAATTTTTTTTTACCTCCGAATTATAACCTAATTTTTTAATAATATATATAAAAAATTTCAACTGTTGATATTATTATACAAATGGAGATTAGAAAATATTGAAAATGTGTGTAGGGAGCATGGCATCTGACTGAAATTTTAAAATTAAATCCTCCTCTGTTAGTTATGATATTACCCACAGCTATCTGTATCACTATGATATTATGTATTACCTATACATTACTATACTAACTAGTAGTTTTACAGTTTGGCTAATATCCTTATTACTGCGAATAATACTGGTCGAAAACATTTGTTAAATTAGATGGGAGGAATTCGCAAGGGAAATTATATTTCTGAAGAAAAGAGAAGATCAAGTATTTATTTTGCATTGATCAAGTATTATTTATTATAAAAAATAACAATCATATAATTTTTTTCGGTTATTTTCAAATAGACTTTAAATAAACATTACTAATGAACAGAAATGTAATTTAACTTTAAAAAAGTTTAGCAATTTTACAAATTATTTTAGTGTTATTGTTTCATTCATGCCGTTACAGCATTAAATGAATGACGTTCGTATTTCGCCAAATTATACAACTTAGCAGCTGTTCTGACTATAATTTATATGCTCAGTAATACAAAGTATTTCACTCTCACAGGTCTATTTTTCCATTCCTACTAATAGTTCACACTCTCCATATATATGTATGTAAACGTGTAGTGGATGATACTTGATGTTTATACACACATATACAGTTTTTTTCAAATATTAATTCATTAATTAAATTAAATTAATGAATAAATAGTGTAAGGAATGAGATGTTCTATCATTCACGCCCAAAGATGTGGGAGGAAGGGAAGAAAGACTAGCCATATCCAATAATCAATCTATTTATTGTCACACAATTCACGTAATTTCAACGAGAAAAGATGTTCTCAATCTAAGCAATATGTGGATAAATAATGAGATGCACGAATTATGAGAAGACTTTAAATATCGACCCTCTTATTGCAGGATTAAATCTACTATCCTAATTATCTGAGCACTAATTAAACTTTGGTGACTAATCGTCAATTTAATTCTTTCACCTATCAAATATTTGAAATACGCTATAAAATGATATAGTACCTGATCAGTAGCAATCTATCCTATCTCCTCTCTTTCTCCCTCTAGCTTGAAAACCTAGACTACATATAGCCGACCTAATTTAAATAACCAAGGTTTCTTCTTCAGAGGGTTGGTTGTGAATAAACTCGAATTGATAGACCAAAGATTTCTCAAGAAGATTAATGAAAGAACGTGGATAGATTCATCACAATAGTAATAAACAAAAATAATAGTCCGACACCATATATCAAAAGGAAAATCACTTGTGTCCCTGTAGTGCAATGGATAGCGCGTTGGACTTCTAATCCAAAGGTCGCGAGTTCGAATCCTACCTGAGATGGGATAATTTCTGAGAATGTGATTTATGAATGAGTAAATAGTAACAAACAAAAAATAATAGCCCAACAACATACACAGAAAAGAAAATGGAAAACTACTAGAAAAATCGTTTCTAGTTTGCCACTTAATATTTTGATTCATTCATATGTATATACAGATTTACATTAATTGTAATTATTTAATAAAAAGTAACTAAAATATATTTTTTTTTTGTTGACCTAAGTAGGAATTGATTTTAAAAAAAAATTTATATTACTTGTTGTATACTTTTATAAAGTTTACATTTTACAAACTATGTACAGCAAAATACACATTACATTCATGACATCGAGTTATTCTCCACCATTCTTTTTTTTTCTTTTCTTTTTGCGTTTGCAAGACAATGTTCGCAAAGGATAAATAGGAAGTTTTAAATTTTATTACCCTTTGAAACATCTTGCTGCCACAGGATTTTTCAATTAATTTTAATAACCAAATGATTTGTCTATTTAATTTTTTTTTAAATATTCTAATAATAGTTAAAATAATTTTAAACGCATATATATATTGTTATTAGTTACAAATATTGTATAATATTTGTCTTGCATGTGTAATAAAATTTATTCGATCTCTAAAAATTAGTATTACTAACCCCATAACTTAAACTTATCAAATAGATGGCTCTTAAGTTTTCGATCATAAGCGAAATTTATAAGTTTAACTTAATGCTTATCACAAGAACTGTCCTTTTCCGAATGATTCGGTGGAGAGCAACATGGTGCTTATTACGATGAAACATATCGCATAATTCATTTTGTGTCATTTATTTTACCCCATATTTTTAGTTTAATGTTTTATATCAATTTTATTTCATTTCAGACCTCGCGTATTTTTTTGAGTAAGTGGCTCTGTTTGTTTTAAAATGACCCGTTACACTCAACAACAGCACATTCACTTTTGAGTAGCACATTTTGGGTTTTATTGAGCTCCCCCAACATCAAATAACTTTACAATTAATTCTACAGAAATAAAATAGCCCTGAGTATTTAACCTCAAAAAATTTCTGAATTAGCAGAAATCCGATTTCTTTTTCTAAAAGTATAAAAGCTTTGGACGTGTTTCTCTCATTATCTTACTCTATACTGTTCACCCATCATTATTATGACTTGAGGGTAATCACAACACCATTTGAAATTCCAAAAGGAATTCTCAAACTTAAAAAATTTGAATAAGGAATCAATTTAAGGATCCTTCACACACATATACAGGCATGCATGTCTAGTATTACTCCAAAAAGACTTATGAGGACACTGTTATCTCTTTGTTGCTTTTTAATTATTTTGTAATTAATAAGGCCACATGTAACTTAGCCATTATCTAATTTAAACAGTGCATGCATTTAAAAAGAGGGAAGGTATAATAAATTTTTATAACCATAGTGCAAAGAGATTAATAATTTTTTAAAAAAGAAAATCATTTTATATAAACTTCACACGCATTGTTTTCTATGTTAATCAAAGAAAACAAAATTCAAGTTTTTATATACACAAATTTGAATTCTATGATAAATAAGTATATATACAAATAAATGTATTATTTCAAAAATTTACAGAAATTTTTATATTTATGTTAATTTAGCATTATAATATGTTTTAGAAGTTATTAAATTCAAATTAAGAGTATTTAATACTTATACAAATGAACCATCCCGTAACAACCAGATGTGCAAAACAAGATAATCAAATGAAAGAGAAAATTAAAATATCTAATCATTTGTTATTATTTGGATATTTATATAGTATTAAAAAGTAAAGTATTTGAAGTTTTAATGGTGGTTTTAGTTTAGAATCTTTTATGGGCGAGAAATTTAAAACAAGTCTTTTTTTTTAAATTTTAAGTGGGAGATTTCAATCTGAATATTATGACTTTGTTTTAATATTATATATACATATATATATTGGGAAATTAACTTATTTCATCTGATAAAAAAATTATAAATGAAAGGAATTTTTTTGGAATAATAATGTAATTTTCAATGCTACATTTTATTTTATTCAAAGTTACTAGATAAAAGTATGTTCTCTGGTATGAATGAAATTTATAATAAAAAAATAAAATGAGTATCAACTGTTAAAATTTGTACTAGATTTTTCCTATTACTCAGCCAAGAACACAGAATGCATTAGCTGACATATCACCTGAGGAATTCAATATTAATTCAGTTCAGTTTCCTCCCTTCACGGAACAGAACGAGAAAAGAAGACTTGAGAAAAGAAAAAAAAACTAGTGCACAAAATCACAGCACATTACACTATCTTAAACAACAAAGTGCTTCAAAAACAAGCCGATGAAAAATTCTGAGCAATTACTTAAAAAGCACTCAAGAGAAATCTTACCTTCCATGCGGCGAGATGAAAATGGGCTTGGTTATTACTCTCCGCAGTCATAATAACCAAGACGTAAGTGCTGATCCGTGAAAAAGTGGCCGGCGAAATGCAAAATTAAACGCGAAAATTTAATCGAGAATTAATCATCCTTTCACACCTGTGCCCGAGTGAACACCCCTCCTATTAAGGATGAAATGTTCGCTTTGCATAGCTCTTTGTTGAAGAAGACACTGCCATGAAATTGAAAAATGACTGTAAAGAAAAATACTCTGGAGATAGAGCACCACAACCATGATTCAACTCCTGCTTTTGGTATGTAGATTAACCATTACTGTATCTTCTCTCTCTGTATACGGATATTATTAATGGGATTTGTTGAAGCAATCTCATATCATTTTTACTGACACAGTTATGACTTTTTAGGTAACGGTCAACCGCGTAGTAATCCTTCTTCTTGGGTGTGTGACTAGTATGGAATCATATTTTGGAAATGACGTAAGTGGTAAACATGTAGCAAGTTTTAACTATCTCTGGATGTAGAGAATGTATAAATTTAATGACTCATATAAGAAAAATTAAGAATTCTCGAAATGGTCATTCAAGTCTAAGAATTATTGTAATGTAACATATATTTTCGAGTTTAACCGAGAACTTTTGGAACCTTTTCTAAAGCAAAAGTAAGAATGTAAACTGTATTAATTTCGAAATGTATTAATGAAGACAAATAATTTGAATGTGACGAACAGAAATGTGTTAGAGGAATTTTTTGCAAAATCAAATATCCTTATCTGAAGCGAGTCAGTTAGATACACTAGCTGAAAAAGTCTGCGTACATCCATAACAAATCATACATCAAAGCTAAAATTTGATGGAAATATAATTTTTTTTCTAACAAAGTTTCATGAATTTGTTTACTACTATTTAAATACTAAGCATGCAAGAATTCGTTAATTTGAATTAAAATTACGTAAAATAATGGAAGTTTTGTAGCAAAGCACACGAAAAGTAGGCAGAAAAAGTCTGCGTTCACTCTTTGAATATTCTTGATGCCTGGAATTTTTATCAACAGGTGATATAGGTTAACAAAATTTTTGCATTCAGTTATCAAGTAAAATAGCTTTAAAAAGTTGTAACGCAATAATTTTTATGTTTTTGCGAGATAGAAGCAATTCAAGGACATGGAAAATAAAAGAAAGAAAATTAGTATCAGTGAGCTTAAAATCATTGTGAAAATGTGGAAAGATGGAAAAAGTCATCGGGATATAACCAGATCCGTTGGATGGTAGTATTCATCTATCCAACTTGTTATTTATAACTTTAAATCTACAGAAGTTTACACATCCAAACTTTGTTCAGGTTGTCCTTCTAAACTCACAATCAGAGAAAAAAGAAGTATGATACTCGTAGAGAAAAAAAAATACGCGTTTGACTGTGCAACTCAAATAGTAACAGATATTCACGATAATTTTAAGGAAAACATTTGTGCGGAAAGGAGTTGTGAAATTCTCCGAGAGAGCAAATTTTGTATCTTTGGCATAAAAGATCGTAAATTGGTATGCAGAAAACCTTGTACAAGTGCTTCAAAAAGAGCCTTTAGTACCAACGGTAAAGTACGATGGTGGTGGAGTTATAGTATGATGGTGCATGGCGAGCGATGGTGTTGGCAAGTTGGAGTATATCGAATCAATTATGAACAAATATGATTACCTTGATGTCCTAAAAACAATTTAAAGGAAAGTGCCATCTAATTCGGCCTAGGATTGTCGTTTCGTTTCCAAGACGACAACGATCCTAAGCATACTACTGAGATTGTGAAGCTTTAGCTCTTGTATAATGTCCCAAATCAATTGCACATGCCCCCGCAGTCACCTGATCTGAATCCTACAGAACACCTACGGGATTTGTTGGGCGAGTGAGTGAGAGAATATTAACGTCGCACTGATTAGCAACACGAGGGCTTTTGGCGACGGTCCGCGTAATTTACGGGATTTGTTGGAGCCTAGAATTCGTCATCACATTATATCTAGCAAGGATATGCTGAAGAGATGTCAAATAGATAATGTCAAAAGATAAGCACTGAAGAAACCACTAGACTTAATAATTCAATGCCGAAATGATTTCAGAAGGTTCTCAAAAGACGGTGTTATCCCAAACAGCTATTAAATAGCTCATTATCCTTTTTAAATAATTTTTATAGTTACTACTAAAACAGTGAAAGCAGACTTTTTTTACTTGATTTTTGTCAGTATCGCTACAAACCTGTCTTTATTTTAAAAGCTATGAAAGCAAACCGAGTTTACTTTAATTTATTCTGAATACTTGGAATGAACTAAATAAAATATTATTTTAAAAATATTTTCAAATTTTTTGTTGTTGTTTATGTACGCAATAGTAGGGTGAACGCAGACTTTTTCTAGCAAGTGTATATCTGCAGAATAGAATATTTGTCTAATGTCCTAAACCCGGGGTGGGCATTACGTCGATCGCGATCGACCGGTGGACTGCCAAGACATTTTCGGGTGACCACCTAAAAATTTTAGCAGATAGTAATTATATACGGAGAATTCAAGATTGGCTAAAAATACGCAGACTAAGCCTTTTACTGACTATAACAACAAAAACTAACTTTAGATAAAAATGTTTTACTTTTTTTAATGTATTTTGAATTGTTTCATAATAAATGTATCATTTGATATAATTATATTTGGGGGTATTGTTATTAAATTTGTATCTTGCATTTTGCTTTAAACGCGGTTTTAAAAGTGTTTTTTTGCTTTAATTCCGTAGGTAAGTACATATTCCGTACTTATTATTAAGTTATAATAATCTTTTCCTTATCTCACCACATCTACGACATTGATCAGTAGCGTACACAGGAATTTTTAAAGGGAAGGGGTTGAGGGCTTGCCTTTCTCGTATTATACCCCAATGCGCAGTCAAACATATTTTTTTGATTTTGACGATTGTCGAGAACAAAAAACAGCAAAAAATAAATTACTGAATAAATAATTAACATTAATAAATAAAAAAATTTACTAATATCAAAGACTTATTTACATTTTACATACTATAATGAATCGGAAAAAAATGAAGTGTTATGAGGGAGAATCCGGACCCGCGTGGACCCCTCCCCCGCCTTTGTGTGCGCCACTGACACTGGGTGAACCGCAAATCCTTGATAAAATTACAAGTAGCCCGCGCTCTGGAAAAGTCTGCCCACCCCTATCCTAAACCATATTTCGAAACACACGCGCTTTCAATTACTCCTGGATGACTGGAATGTACATTGGAAGAATTCTAGTTTTGAACTGTTTTCATATTAAATGGTATTTAAACGTTGCCAAAAATAAACTACAAGTAACTATTTAAAAGTAATATACAAACAGTTTTAACTGTTCCTAATAATAAACTACTAGCAGTTATTTAAAAGTAATATATTTATTAAGCAACCAGAAAGCTTTTATGAAGGCTCTTAAAGTCGAAATATTTTTTATATATTTTTGTAATCCGCTTTTATAAGTCATTGTGTCCTCGATTTTTCTATGTGCCACAGTTTTACTTTAGTAGACCTTGTGTAAGTAATTTGTATAGTAAAATACCTTATAATAAGAATTATATAAATAGAATAAAATCAGTGAGAAAATTTAAGGCAAAATTCCGTGAATCGAATACATCATAAACTATATTTGGATCAATCAAAGCTAATAATGACTAATTAAATTAAACGATTTAAAAAAAAATCTTTTCTCAAGTAAAACTTTCGCCACTTTGAAATCGAGCAATTTTTTTTTCTAACAGGGTTGCGCATTGGCATTTTAACCTTTGCTGACTTAGTACATTCCCCAAGAGCTAGTATCACTTTTTAGCGCAGCACCATACATGCAATACCAATTACCGAAAGTAATTTTGACTCCCAGTTTCCTCCCCAGAGGGAGGCACCTAAGCTCTTGACGATGCGAACCTGTACTAGGATTTAATTTTACCGAGAGCACCACTATCGTAGATCCCCACTTCATGGACCCTCTAATTATTTTTTCACTGACTTGGAACCCTTGTATGTCTTCATACACCTATAAAGGTCTATATAGACTACTTTGGGAATCACTGTTATAGAATATCCGAATGTAATATTGTGTATCGTAACTTTTTTCATTCTTTTTGAGTTTTTAAATTAATCTGAGTGTGTGAAGAAGTTTTTTTTAATTAAAGTTAAATTATCGTTTTCGGAAATCTAATTCAACTTTTATTTCTCGTTTTCAAGAAAGCTTTCGAAATAGAAATCGTGTTATAGACTTAACCGTATTACTACCATAGCAATTACTGAATTCTTTTTTCCCCCAAGATTTCAAGCAAATAATATAGGAATTGAATTACAGAACAAATTTAAATATTGTGATATTTAATTGCTTTTAATTTCAATTAATATATATATATATATATATATACATTCTTTTTCCTGTCCATAGTGATTTAAAAAACTTATATGACCTTTTTTGTTTTTGATAGAAAATAGGAAGAGCATTTTTCCGTCATGAGATCGAACAAAAAATTGCTCCCGTAAAAAAAAGATTTGAGGTTTTTTTTCTTCCGACGAGATTATGCAAAATGTAAATCTCATTAACGTTTGCCTTTGTAAAAAAAAACGTTTTATCTTTTTTTCCTGTTTCAAAAAATTTCAGTTATGTTTGAAGTCTAGGTGTTGACAGATTTCGAGTTGTTAAATATGAACCTTACAGTTGAATGAATTCTTTTTCCCCATACTATTATTATGCAAATGGGTTTCAAAACATTTCAAACTTTTTTATTTGAATCATAAGAAACAACCAGGATTTATTGTTAAGAAAGTTACAAATATCATTATTTCAACTTCAACTTTGATACAAAATGTAGATTTTTTTTATTTACTGTTTGATTTAGAAATAATTTGATTTAGAACATTAATTATTCAAAGTAAGTTGTGCTAGAGAACAGAAATTCGAGAATATTTTATCACCAAAAGGTTATTAAAACAACTAAAATATTCCAAAACAGTTTTAAATTCTAGAAGAAAATACAATTATTCTATGTTTATAATTTATATCTTTCTGAATAAAATAGTAGCATGATTTGGTTTTACAATTTCACATAATTAAATTTGTAAAAAACTGCATTTTAAATTTTATAAGTAATAAGCTAATTAAATCAAGAATGATCCCGAAAAAATTAATAAAAAACTATAAATCATTTTCAATATAAAAATTTCGAAAATTAGCGAAAAAAACAGACCATTTTATACACGTTAAAACTTTAATATTTATATAAAAAAATTTGAGTGTTTTTAAAAGTACAGTATTTTTTCTATATAAACCAGTAACAGACCAGTTTATAAACCAATGTTAAAATTCTAAGTGTTTTATATAGGATCAAAAATTAAAAAACGCAATATAAAAATTTTTTAGGTAAATGATTGGTAAATGGGGAAATAACTAGAAGAAACTAAATTATATGAGATGCTATTAAATATTTTTGTGAGAGGATAACTAGCCATAAATATATTTCCAAAAATCCATCAAATATAGAAATTGCCAAAAAAGAACTTTGTATTTCTCTTTACAGAACAATAACATGAAAAATTGCAATAAAAGTGATCAATTAAAACATAATGAATCAAGAATGGGCAAATAGCGGACTGCAATTAATTTTTTTTTTTGCAGGCCGCCTTGACAGACACAGAAAAGGTTCTTTATTTCTGGATCAACATATATTTGTGAGCAAACTTTTTCTTGCATGAGATCAACAAGAGCAACTATAGATACAAGTTGGCTGAAATTAACTCGTAGGCTGTGATGATAATCTCAACAAGCAATCAATTACACTACTGATTTTAAAAAAATTGCAGAAAACATTGGTCTAATTAAACTTTTACTAAAATTAAATTTGCTTGCAGGTATAGATATGAAATTAGCGCAATAAATTTATCGAAAAAAACTGCCACTATTTTTTTAAACTTATATTTATTGAATTTATATGGTACAATTTATACCTTTTTTGCAATGCAAAATTAACTAATGAATGCAACCATTTTAAAAAGGTGCGAACGTCCTTCCACAATTGTAACCCTCACCCCTGTAATAAATCCTTGATATTTTGATTCACTAGACATTATTTTTTATACCTCTTATTTAGCAACTTCTTTTAAATATATACTATGTCCAATTTTATCCCATTTGTTACAAAAAAAAAAAATCCTTGGTGAAAAAGGATGATCGAAATTCTGCAAAACAAAAAAATTACGACAAACTTGGCCAAGATTGGGAAAGCAAAGTTGGACTGCTATTCATTGCCTCCAGTCCATTACCATCTTAACCCTCTCTGAATACACAACTATAAAACTTCTGGCAAGAAGAATGAAAGAAAATGTTTTTCTTTACCTGCCACTAAACCTCTTCCTCTTCTCCTCCAGCACGCCGTTCCTTCTTCTTCCGGTCACTTCTGAATCGCCGATGTCCACCGTTCTGTTTCCGGATGGCATGTCCGAAGATTTTTACCCTTTGCACCGCATCATTTCCGATCGTCCTCCGGGACAGACAGAGTGGAGGTGTGGCTTTTTCCGGAATCGATCCGGGATTTCCGTATCCTCATTGGGCGTCTCCCGCTCCCGGATGACCTGTCATTGGGTAAGACATCGGATGATGACATTAACATCTTCCATTTATTGCCGTCGTGGAAGACAAAGGAAGGAGATAAATGCCGGCCCCTTTATCTTAATTGGTTGAGGGTCATAAAAACTATCAAGGCTGGGGAAAAAGGGTTCAGTTTTGGAAAGTTAGAGAAGTTAATGTTTGAAATATATTTTTGAATCAATCAGGCTTAATACATCAGAAAATTCAATTTTTTCGTTATTGAAATTCTTTTTTACGTTAGATATACGTGTAGTCTTTTTTTTTTTTTTGTCTCGTTTGAAACGGATAATTTTCATTGCCCCATGTTACTTTTATATCTCTTTATAAAATTATTTTAAGAAGCTAAAGAGAGAATGTTCGTGTACAAAAGAATAATTTTTCGACAAAATAAAATACACTAGAATGAAACAAAAGCGTTTTATGAGCCTCCCAAAGTCAGGACGCAACCAGTCTTTTGACGCTTAGAAGAAAGGTAAAAAATATGGTTTATATGAATGATCATGAGCAACTTCAACAAAAATTTATAAAACAATTACATTCACTACAATATTTTAAAGAATAAAATATTTATATAAAACTTAGAGTTCTTCAACACGATTATCCCACTTTTGTAATTTGGGTGGAATTTTTTTAAGCAACTTGATCTCCGATTTTTCTTGAAGATTTCATCGACTTGATTCGGCAATCGGATGAACGGAAATAGAAGTACCTCAAGCTAACACTGCTAGGCATCTTAATGTGTATCACAGTGTTATTCAAAGACTCTGGGACAAATTTGAACCCAAAAATTCAGTATTAAAATAGCCTGTTAAACGTCCCCCATGGAATACATTCCCCACGCAAGATCATATTACAACTCTTTAGGGCTGAAAACAGCAGAAACACTGCTGTGCATCAGCGCATTTTAACTTAATGTGGTGCAACAGGGACGTTAATTAAGAACTTTGAGGGCTCCTCTTAATCGATGACACACCAATACCCATTCACATTGTTCAAGAGTTGACATCTTACCCGAACTAGATAATTTCTGAACTCTTCACTGGTGAGTCCCTGTTGTTTACTTTGGAGAGTGATTCAATGTGCCTGTTGATTTGAAAAAAAAAATAAAAACTCTATCAATGTAGCATTGTTGAAAAACGCATTTGCAGGAGAATCATAACTTTGGTCAGAAACTCTCTAGGTGGTCTCACTGATTCCAGAAGCAGTTATGGCACCAGTGAAACATTGTTAGAGCAAAATCCTTGTTTCGTATGTTTCATCACACGAAGCGCTATTGGTGAAGAATTCACCCAAATTTTAATGATAAAGCCAATCTCCCCGAGTTAGGTGCATTGTTAAATACTTTGAGAATCAAGATTTGGAGCTATCCGAAAAGCCAACTCGATTTCTATACCTTAATCCGATAGACCATCTTCTGCACTATCTAAATTTTTGTCCTCTTCCAAGGTCATTAAATGGCCAGACCAGAGGTTCTCAAATTTTTGATCTCCACGCCCCCCCCCCTTATGTATCAGTCTGACATCGCGGACCCCGAAAATTTTGAACACACCTCCTTGACTCCCAACACATAGCTGATGGATTTAAAAAATACGTCAATAATCCTAAGACTGACCCTGTAACTTTGTAACTTAAACAGGCTTTTAAAAGCTTTTTTCCTGTAAGAAAGCATCAAACATATAAAAAAAATTTCATTTTAGTAACATGCAAAAAATAAAAAATAAAACTTAATTAGTATTTTTGATCGAAATATATATTCTAGTAGAGTTTTTTCATTGGGGGCAATCTTGTTTTGGAGGACACATCTTTTCATGAGACCTTCCAGAGTCTGTAAAAGAGGGAAATCTTAGCATTAAATACACCCCTTAATGCACCCCCGAGGATCCACGAACCACAGTTTAAGAACACAGAGCTAGAAGAAGGGTGTCTCCATATATCCACTTCCGTATTAGACTATTTTATTGATAGTATTGTGTGAGTGAGTGAATATAACCGTCACATTATTTGATAGTATTGAAAGTCGATGTATTTATTACAAGTAGAAATTTTCTACCACGGTTGCTTAGTAGCCATGGTCACGAGCTCGTGACCAGCGTGTCATGAGTTCGAGTCCTTGTGCCATTAAAGACCCACAGTGTAGAGGGGCAAAGCACATTAAATCTGACATGGATCTAAGTTTTTTCGTTTTAACGTGGTGTAGTAATTTGGAAAGAGGGGGAGCCAGCTCTCTCTCTATCTCTCTCTCACACAAAGAAGTCCTTCTTGTTACTTGACTGTAGTTCAAATTTCCGAGGTCTATCGTCCTCGTGTTGCTTTATATATATATATATAGTGCGACGTTAATAAACATTATTTCACAAAAAGCAGTAGCAAACACATTCTTTATTAAAATTATCTTTTTTCAAAAAAAAATATCTACTAAGGACTTTGGCAAACAATGCAATACTTTATTTGTAAATCGTACTTGATGTCAAAATTATATATAATTCAATATAAATGACATCAATGGGCTTATGAGTCCAGTGATGTCAGTCGCCTCGTAAGCCCAAGCTACGGGTTCGATCAGGGCTGGAGTCGATAGATTTTCTGGATACGAAAATCGTAGGCATGCATGTCTACGATTTTCGTATCCAGAAAATAGTATGCAAAGCATAGTTGATACTTAAGAAATCTTTTACGTGACACATAATCATATGGCATGCATGTCATATGATTATGTGTCACGTAAAAGATTTCTTTAGTATCAACTATGCTTTGGTTCTCTCGGCGAAATTAAATCACGGCAATATTTGCATCCGACAAGAGCTAGAATTAAATTCAAGCGTCAAAAATTTGGTAGTAAGAGCAGCCACTTGATAGTGTTACCAATGAAATGGTTTTCACACTTGGGGACTTCCCGTGTCTGCAAAGGTTTAGCAGAAAAAATGCAGCTTATTTGAAAAAAAAAAGGTAGTTCGAATCCCAATTTTTGTTAAATTTTATGCTTTTATGTTCATTTGTTTTTCAAATGAAAAGCAAAAATACGTAAATGTTTGAAAACCAGTACATGAGTCAGGGATTTTTAACGTCGCACTATTAAGCAACACGAGAGCTATTGGCAACGGTCCTCGTAATTTTGAACATCCATCAAGTGATGAGGACGACAGCTGCCACCTTCCTTTCTAAACTAGGAAACCAAAACCTAACGTACAAAGAAAGTGCATTGATTCTAACAAAATATGATATTCTCTATTTTGTGTGACCAGGATATAATATTAATATGAAGACAGGCCTTTTAATGTAGTCGAATAATGACTCATTATTTTTAAGAGGAAGAAAATTTACAATAAGCTACAAAGTTTCAGATGATAAGGTCAAACATTTCCACTCCATTTCTCAAAGAATAAAATGTCGAACGTTAAGAACGCAGAACAAAATTTAATTTATTCCTTTTCCTGGATGACAATATGTGTTTACAATTGAGATTTGAAGAAGGAATACGGAAATAACCTTGATTTTTCTTCCATCGACTTCAATCTCGGAAAAATATGTAAATGATTTGGAGGGAAATCATGCGTTAATCCAGATTTAAAATTTTGTTGATTTAATAATATAAATGATTGCTCGAAATTATTTACCCGAAATATATCAATAATCAATTTTTGTAACTAAAGAATCAATTGTTTTAAACTGATTTTAGTGGAGTATTTTGTATATATTTATTTATTTTTTGTTTTTTAAATTTCGAATAGAAATAAATCTAGAATATATTCCACATATTCTTATTTTTATAAATATAATGCAGTAATGAAATATGTCCATAATTCTGTGTCCAGAAGTAGTTCGTTCTATTGCTGTATTCGAAAATGTTAAGTCTAGACGGAATTTTCTCCGGTTCCACCAGTAGTGTCCATAAGGGTGAGGTTTGAGAGTTCGGGCTCTTCTTATAGACCAGGGGGCCACCAAACTTTTTGACCTCACCGACCAGTAAATTCATAATTTAAATCCCGCGAAGCACTTATAGGATTTCTTAAATGTATTAATAAAAAAATGCGATCTAACACATAAAATGTACTTAGTTAATAAAATGAAACTATTAATTGTAACCAAATTATGAAAGCTTTATTAATAAACCACAATAAAATAAACAAAAACTGTAAAAACAAAACAATTAAAAAATGGTTTAAGTATATCATACTTTTAGCATTATACATTACGAGTGAGATGGATGTTCTTGCTTGCTTGCTTGAAATATGATTATGGATATTTGGATCCAATGTTGTTACTGCAAGGAGAACTGCATTTATTTCAAACTGAGATTAGTACCATGTTTTGATGGCTGTGACAGATGAAAAGTCCCTTTCTCATAAATAAAATGTACAGAATTGAATCAGAATTTTCATCGCCTGTTCACTAAGAAAAGAGTATTCACTTTTTATGTAAAGGCAAAACTGTGATCTTTAAAACGAAATTTAAATTTGAAAGTTTCGTTGGACGGATAGGTCAATGAGGCTTTCTTTTAGATGCATGCTTAAATTATTATTCTGAATTGTCGCTGTAAACGGATCTATTATCCACATATTGCTATGTCTGGGATCTTCATTCTATGGGTAATAAAGAGCAAAAGATTCTGCAAGTGATTCCAAATGCTTTATAACTATGGTTACTACTTGCTAGTTAACATCATTTTCATTCAGTATTCATCAAAATTAGAAAACATTTACAGATCGTCTTCAGTCAACTGAGTTTGCCACGGTAATATTTTCTTTTGAAACGCATCCATTTTACTTCGTAGTGCAGTGCGTCTCAAACTTTCTATACTTGCGACCCAAATTTCAGTCATAATTTTTAACGCCTCCCCCTCCCTTCCATATAATAACAGTGTATTGAATTCAATAATAATATACTTTGGCGTAAAGCTACAATACGACTTAAACTATAAACCATACAAATTATCAAGATAAATATTAAACTTTGTTCATAATTTTATGACATGCCCATGGGGTCACTGGTAATAATTAAACTTGATCTTAACTTTTAGTACTGTTAAATTAATTATAAAACACATTGTGCAGTACTGATACATTTATAAGTGTATTACATCAGTACAAATATGTATTTTATTTTTTATTATGTCAAAATGTATTTTGTTTTGTTTTCCTCAGTAAATTAAAAAATTTTCTTAAATTAATCTTTTGTTTTCGACTTTTCTATACACTCGCGCCCCCTAGGGGGGCATGCCCCACAGTGTGAGAAATAGTGTCGTAGTGCGAATACGTCCTTAAGTTGTCCTTACCGTGGTGTTATTCCAATAAGTAGAGTTTTTATAATTTTTCATGTATTGTTAGGAATTGAATTATGTTTCAATGCATCTTAAAACATAACTTAACGTGATAAGTAAGTATATTTAACATTTTTTTCTGAGGACCATCGAAAATTTCTCGCGGACCACCACTTTGGCGACCTTGCCATAGACCACACACACAATAAGATTTTTAATTTTTTGCTTAAAACTTACGTCTCGGTGTTTTTTGTCTAATTTTTTCTAGTATAACTCCTCCCATAAAAGTAGTCTGTATACGCCACTGATTTCGTCACAAAACAAAATTTTAAAAAAAAGGTTCATGCATTTTAAAACAAAGGAAAATCTATGTTCTAAGAAATTGATAGCTTAAAGAATCTATCCTTGTTAAAGGTACAACATCTAGTTTCTGTTTTGAAATATTTGAGTTGATGGAAGTTTTGAAATGTATACCATTTTTGTTCAATGATTTTTAGGAAGAATGCAAATGGTATTGCATCCTATAGAAAGCTAAGAGTAGTATTGAAATTTGATATAAACTATTTTAGTTTAAATAAAACTAAACAATCAAAAATATTTAAGCTCAGTAATTTTGGAAAATAATTAATACATGAATATACTAAAGGTATCCGACTATACGATGATTTTGATCTAACCATGATTTTGAAAACCTTATAAATGAAATTTTTTTTTTGATATTTAGTGTCACCTGAATTAGAATATACATTTAAAACCATTTTAAAAGAAAGTTGTTACGATAAAGAATTATTTATGGCAATTTTTAGGCAAAAAATGAAGAAGGAATGACACATTTTGAAAGATTCTAATTTCATAAAAAATGCGTCTATAACAATCATATTTTGCTTATATATAGCTAGGACTTTTATACAGAGCCTGCACAAAGATTTTTGGAAAATTCACACTGCTTTCAGAGTTACTATCAATTGGAAATAATTTTCTGTTCACTGTGTGATATATTAAAATATGAATAAATCTACTTCTAATTTTTAAATTAAAAAATCCTAGTTCAGGATCTGTACAAAAGTCTTAGCTATATATTAGCAAAATATTATTATTATTATAGGAGCATTTTCCTCATAAAAAGATAATGTTTTGAAAATAAGTGATTCTTCCTTTATTTCCCCCCCAAAAAGTTACATTTAAATAATTTTTCTTGCTGGAATATTCGTAAAATCATTTTTATGTATATTATAATTCTCCTGACACTAAATATCTCAAAAAAATTATTCATTGATACGTTTTTTTTTTTTAAATCGCTGTTCCGGAAGTAGTCAGAAACCTTAAATAATTTATTGTTATTTATTTGCTATAACTGCTGTATCTACTATCAACCTTAATTAAAAAACCAGAGCCTCTTCTAAAATAATTTTCAACCTCCACTTACGCTAATCCAGGAAATGAGAAGATTACTCTTAGCCTTCCAGCATTTCCATTTACCTTTCAAGTATTTCCATTTCTCGGAGATGGATCCATCAATCAGCCTATCGTGATCTCAGAGGTATTTGAGTACGTTCTGGTCGACTGCTCTCTGTGTTTCTTTATTTTTCCGATTTCCCGATGCGCTCACGTGGTCGCCGGAATGACAGTGAAAAGACCTGCTTTCCGCACATTTTTTTTTTTTCTTTTCAATCTGCTTCAGTCGGTCATTTGGTTGCATGACATAGAACTCGATATTCCAATCATTTCCTACTTCGAGAAATGATTGAGTTGTTATCTAAAAGGAGAGAGAGAATGTTTATGATTCTATACATTTTTGCATTTTTTTTTTACTTCATATTGTAATATTTAAATGCATATTAATTTTATCCGGAATAAATGGATCTATGTTTTTTTATTATAAAATAAAGGGAAATAAAAATAATAATGTGTTTATTATCCAAGAAAATGAAGCTCATTTTGAATAACAACAATTTTCTTTCCTTTCTTTTTTACTGTTATGTAATATATTTGCTTTTTTAATGGTTTATAAAATAAGAATTTCAAATTAAATCAGAAAATTATTATAACCTCGGTGATGTCTCTTTAGAGAGAGAAGAGAGGTTGACTTTTTTTAATACTTTCTTTCAAAATCCGGAAAAGTAGGAAATTTGTCAATCTTTTACAAAAAAAACAAGTAATATAAAAAAAATAAAGTCATTTCCTACTTTGAATGGAACGATAGAAAATATTTTATTAACGATTAAAAATTTGAACAAGATATATATATAGGGAGAGAGTGAACTAATAGTAGGAATTGAAAAAAGAGCACGATTTGTATCTTCATTTTGGCTGAAAAACCAGTTTTTGACAACTTTTGTCACAGTTACATTGTTACAATAATAGAGACAAATCTAAGTTGGCGTCGAAAACCGGTAATTAATATAATTAATTAACCAGAAATTAATAAATTAATATTCAAAAAACAGTATTAACATCGAGTGTCATCCACTATAAGTTTAAAAATATTTATTTGAACTTGATTGGAAGTACAGGAAGTATTTTATTTACGATTGAAAATTTGAACAAGATATATAAATTAATAAATAGGGAGGGAGTTAATAGTAGGAATTGAAATAAAATAGAGAAAGAAATTTAGCGGGTGGGTTTATACTATTTATTAACGTCCTATTTAGAAACAACTCGCTGACTATTGACTAGGAATCTCGTAAATTTCTTTACCCATATCAAGTGACGAGGACGATATCCGAGTTGACATTCTATTCTTTTTTCTTGATTGTCGCGGCCTCGGCATGGTCATAATCACAAACTCGTGAGTTCGACCCCTGTTGCCGTTAAAGATTCACTATGTAGAAGGGTTATGATTCATGTTAAATCTATTGAGGCATTCCTTGCTTTGGTTGGTGTAGTGTGGAAATTTGGAAAGTGAGGTGCTAGCTCAGACGTCGTCCTTGTCACTAGACCATGATGAAGAATTATAAGGTTCGTCACTTATTGTCCTGAATGCGACGTAAATAAAGAACCAATTAATTTAAACAAATTTCCGCACACTACCACGTAAGGATTCTGAGCCTTGATAAATTTAGGAGCATTAATTATTCTCTACCCGACAGGTCTAAAGTGCTTATAAGAGAAAATATTTCAATGCATTTTTAACTCATCGCGCTTTTTAATTAGCCTTTAAATATTGATTTAATCTGTTTACAATTAAAGTAGATTTAAAAAAACATAATTTTAGTTCTTTTTAAATTAAAAACGAAAACATAAAAAATGTATAATATCCCAAATTCTATTTATAACGTAAATATAGTTTGTGGAATAAGCTGATATAGTAATGACAGGGTTAACTGGAAGTGTTTGTGAACTATCCAAAATTATCGTTGTTATCAATTTATTTTTATTGCAATTTTTTTAAAAATAATATTCATAATTTAAAATTGTTCTATTAAAATTTTTAATTGGATTAAAACTTTTTTTTCTTCCAAAATTCTCTTGAATAACAAGAAGAGAAATGAGTTCCTTATAAATTTCAAAGCGACATTCATTTTCATTCAAAATGAAACAGAAAAGAACGAATGAAAGAAAAAAAAAAAGATTGAAAAACATTTATATTAGTGTGTGACTTTAAAAGAAAGTGGCATAAAATATAATATAGAAAAACTAAATAAATATACATTAATGTTACGAGACAATTTTTAATGCGAGTCCAACGAATGTGAGTGAGGGTTTTTCTAACGTTGCACTACAAAACAACAGAGGGCTTTTGGCGACGGACTTCGTAATTTTTAACCCTCGTCAAGAAACGAGGACGACACCTGAGCTGGCACCCCACTCTTTTAAATTCCACACCATGTCAACATGAACCCAAAGATCAGGATTCAAATTGATCGAAAACTGGTCATTATGAAGTCGTTTTAATCTTAAATCGTTAATTACTTCCTTGAATTTATATTTAATTAATCCCTACCGAGTTATTAAAAAGATGTATAATTTAAAGATAATTTATATCCTCAAAATCTCAATATCCTGAAGTATCCTCGGTAGCCAAGTGGTCAAGGTATCAGATCATAGCTGGCGTGTCATGAGTTCGAGCCCAGTACCACTGAAGACCTGTCGTGTAGGGAAACGATGCTCGTTAAATCTGTCGAGAACTCAAACATCCTCCCATTGGTGAGGTGTGGTAGTTAGTAGAGGGGTGCCAGCTCAGGTGTCGTCCGCTTCACTTGACCATGGTTCAAAATTACGCTTTCCGTCGCCAAAAGCCCTCGTGTAGCTGAACCACGTTAATATTCACTCACTCAACATCCTGAAATATACCTTAGAATAAAAGCACACAGCTCAAACATATAAAACCATATAAAATATTACACAAAACTGAATTCATGTTTCTGGATGCAATTGCAACTATCATCCACCTCTGTTACAAGAAAAGGTACCAGACATCAACAATCCCTCTTCCTTCTCCCGCTCTTTTCCCTCCGTTATCATATCTCAGATCCGAAGATACTAATGAGCCACCAATCGCCTCTTTTAAAAGCGAACTTATATATATCTACATTTCAAAAAAAAATAATGATCAAAGGTTTTCCCTTCCACCGTGCAGTGCCTCACCTGATCCTGACAATGCGCATTCCAATTACATGGCATCCAAGACGAAGATTCGCTCGGAGGAAGGACTAATCACGAGTCCACAAAGTGCCATCGCGGCAGGACATCCCCCACTAATGGGGGGTGACTCGCGAATCCGCGCATTCAAATTAGAGTCCCCTCAAACAAAGGGAAATGCTCGCCTTTGCATGAAACAGAACGAAGCCAATTTGGCAGGCAAACGTCTCGAACAGATGGCCCGGAACGATAGTACCTCAAAGGGCTTTCGGCACCCCCGGGGTGAGGTAGAGATGCACTTTTGGGATATATAAATGTATAGAAGCATCCCTCAGTGTCTTCTCAGGGTATTTGTGGATAAAAGAGTGTTCGTCCTCCGTTTTTTTTTTTTTCGGGTGAAGTCTCGTGCTTTTTAAAGCCGCAGGAACGATCTTGTTAGGCGTTTATGGTTTTTTACTGATTGCCCGGGTGTGTGTGTCAGCTTTATGTTTCGTTTTCGAAGATATTCTTAAAAATTTATTTTGGGGGTAACGTTATAGAGGATCGGTAAAGGGAAATGATTGTGTTTATTTGTTTCTTTTCTTTGTAAGTTCGAAAGTAAGGAGTTATTTCGTTGTTAAAGATACTAATAATTTTACCATAAGTAAGCTTTCGAATGATATAACGTTGTCAAATAATAAATTATTTAAAACGGAGTTTAAATTTTTCGTGAGTTAAAAAAAAATTTAAAAAGTCATATAAACTTGGAGTATAAAATTGTACGCTGGTGTCCAAAAGTTAAGAATAAATCGTAAAATGCGAAAAACATCGAGTAAATATTCGTAAAATTATTCCAAATTTCTTGCGGATATTAATTGGGTGGAGAAGAAACATTGGGTTTATGCAAAACTTTTCAGTCGACTACGTCCTGCGCGAAACACGGATGCATGTCGGAACGCGGAGAAACCGATTCACGCAGCATAGGCAGTTCAGACAAGTTTCGTGCAACTGCTGAGCGAAGGAACGTTGTTAACCATCAAGCAAGATGAATGATGGCACAAAGACGCCAATTGGACATTTTTACGAAAGGAAGAATTGTTGGAATGCTGGAATCCTCACGATCACAAGCCGAAGTGTCTCGAATTCTGAATGTGGACCAGTCTGTGATCTCAAGACTGTGGCAGAGGTTTCAAAGAACGGGAGATGTTACCGACAACCAATACCAGGTCGACCAAGAGTCACAACCCCTCGCCAAGATCGATATCTGGTAATAAGTGCGCGACGTCAGAGGGCAGTACTGCCAGAGCACTGGTTCGGCGCTCACAGTCGCCACAGGAATACGAATTTCGAGACAAACTGTTTACAGGAGACTCAATCATGCTGGCCTGTATGCCAGAAGACAAGCAGTTTGCATTCCTCTCACGTCTGCGCATAAACGCGTTCGTTTGAACTGGAGTTTGAACATCAACATTGGAGGTGGGAGAGTGGGCCAATGTGATGTTCAGTGACGAGTCCCGGTTTAGTCCGAGTAGTGATTCTCGGCGGTAACGATATGGAAAGAACGTGGAACACGTTTTGAATCAAGAAACATAACGGAAAGACATCATTTTCCATCAAGGGAGTAATGGTATGGCAGCATCATGATGGACGACCGCACAGACCCCATTTCTTTGACACGGGTCTGTGACTGCTCAAAGATACAGAGACGAAGTTCTTGAGCCTTATGTTTGCTTGTTTCCAGGTGCTGTTGTCCTGACTTCATATGCATGGATGATAATGCGCCATGTCACTGAGCGGTGCTGATTGATGACTTCCTTGAAACGGAAAACGTCCAGCGCATGTCGTGCCTGCGAACTCCCTGATTTAAATCCTATCGAGCATGTATGGATATACTCGGGAGACAAATTGCAGCCTTTTCGCACCCACCAAGCACCGTTACAGAACTGAAGAGAGCTCTCTAAGGAGCTTGAACCGTTTGAGCCCACAACTCATTCATCATCTCTTAGCAAGTATGGTAAATCGCTGTGCAGCGTGCCTGGCTGTCAGAGTGACCACACGCCTTATTAAACTGTAGCATCAGTATTTTATTTAATGTTTTCTTTTATTTTTTTTTTAAAGTATGAATCCTTGCTATGCTCAGTTTCTTCAAACTGCTACTTT
>BMAO01035314.1:0-46854 GCA_019973975.1 Trichonephila clavata
ATTTTAGTGAGGGTAAACCCTGTATAAAAAGAGTATAAGCAAAAGTTAAAAATATTTTTTTCAAAGCAAATATAAATAAAATTACGGAAAAGTGATAGCAGTAGTGAGTTTCTGCTATGGGAACTATGGGTGAAATAACCTGCAATAGATGAACTGAAAGAAAAAATTAATAATAAACTGATTCTCTAAATGCTATCATAAATAAAAAATATTAGGAAGCTTCAACTGAAAAAAAATTAAATTAGCATTGCACCCATACTTCATATAATACTATCTAACATCTCTTTGTAATACATCTAATATACAGTATTAAATGTAATTAAATACTAAAAGCCTTTAATTAGTATGAACTAACAAAATCTAACTAAAACAGGTCCCTGTTGAAATAGTTCAGAACAAACAACAGTACTGAATGAAAAAATAATAAACCATGTTGCTAAAAATTAATTATTGAAACCATACTTTTTGCAACATTTCTATTAAAAATTATTATTTGATTTCAAAGAGCAAAAGAATGAGTACATAAATGATAAATAACTATAATGATAATTGAAATAATATATTATATGGACAGTATAAAATAAAATATGCATATGATCTCCAAGAAATATGTGAGTAAAGATAATAAGAAGCAACGTTAAACCATGATAGCATGAGACGTAAATCATTTCAACTCTGAATTTTAAAGAAATCCAGAGGGAAATATGAGAAAATATTTCAAGGTGCATCTTATTTTCTGTGCAAAAATTTTTTACGATCACAAATGAAACAGTTTTCTGATTTGCAAGATTGCCAGAAGCAAAGTTAAGTCATGACGAAAAATGGTCAAAATGGAATTCAAAAGAAAATATGATTTTAAAGGTCACCTTGTCATAGTTCCAGCAAATAGTTTTTTGTTTAAAAATTATGTTTTTTTTCATTTAAAACAAAATGAGTTATTTTCGGTCATAGGGACCAAAAGGCAAAAAACAGCGATACACACAAAAAAAAATGGTACATTCTGGTTTCTCATAAATAGGAAGCATTATCTTCACGATATTACGAACATGTTAATAGCAATTAGTTTGAATTCAATGTCATTTTCTTTCCGTTGTACAAAATTTGAGCAATATTTTCAACATTGAAACAAAATACTGAATATGCCGATGAAGGAAGAATTATTATTAGGAAGATGAATATTTACTTCGACGGCAGAAATTGGCATATATGTAAAACATGTAACATTTATGTGTAAAAAAATGTATACAATGCATGTGTATATATACAATCAGCATGAAGAACTGATTGTCAGAAGGAAAATTATTTGAGCATTTAATCACATCCATAGTTTCCATGTTCATCCATAATTTTCTGACATATGTTGTTGTTTTTTTTGTGAACAAATGGACATGACAAAAAAAATTCTGGTAAGAAGTGAAGGTGTAGTTTCATTGATTGTAAAAAAAAAAAAAAAAAACCTTTGTGTGATATATTTGTGTCATGAATAGGTAATCATGATCTATGATTCTATTTACAAAAGGTCTCACAAATTATTGTTCGGCTGAAAAATAGACTTTTGAGTCTTAGTATCACATAATCACTGTACCAACAATGATATGCAAGAAAAGGATAGTTCAGAAAAATAAAACTGTGACACTGAAATAGAATTATAAAATCATTTAAATTAAAACGTTATCTAAAACAGAAAAAAGTAAACCTTAATTTTGATAAAATTGCCATAAACAGTTTTGAACAACAAAAAACACATAACAGAAAATCTTAAATATTTAAAATTGAAATAAAAGAAACAAATAAATATAAAAGTAACCTTACACATACTAGTATAGAAATTATAATATTATATCAAACCAAAAGATAAATAAATTAAGATTTGATGAAACTACCATAAGCAAAATCTTATACGTGAATAGAAATTCTAACTTAAAATCACAATATTGACAATCTGGTGATCTCAATTAGTTTGAATTGAGTGTCATTTTCTTCACGTGCATTTGTCTACTTTTTTGTTACAATGGAAAAATATGGAATCTGCCAATTAAGGAAAAGGGTACTTATGTATTGGCGTTATCACAGCAAAATTTGCACCACAATATCAAAGTAACAGATTCTTATGTGTCTTATATGGAAAAAATCAAATTTTGGTAAAAAAAGAGCCACTTTGACTGCGGTGACTGATATTCAGGTGATGACTTAGTTTCACGCTATACATAGCCCAAGTACAACTGTATATTGATAGTATCACTAATTTTAGTTTAACAAAAAGAAAATCTCATATATAAATAAAAATTTGTATTAGCCTTTGTATTCTTACGTATTAGCATCACCACAGCCAAATTGGCGCTAAACAAATCACGCTATATACCCCAAAATCTGACTAATTTTTTTTAGCGCATTTTTCACATAGTGTAAAAAAAGCGCTATTAGCTCGCAAATTTTGTCTTCGTTGCATATTTTGTCGTACCTTTTTCTCAGCCAATAAGCAACCGATTGACCTCGGTTTTTCTGCATTTGTGCCCTAGATGAGCCAAATCATATTTAACCTAAATTTTTTTTAAGCATAGTACACACACTACTTTCTGTTAGTAAAAAGTTCATTAGTTGCATTATTATAAAATACAACATGTGAAAACGCGCTAAAATTACTTGGCCATGCCAATGATTGATATCTTGTTTAATATAAAAAATCGCAAGAATCTTTGTTATTACTACTTAGGACCCAAACGGTTAAGACTGTATTCTGATAGGAAGATGCATCGGTCTTCCAGCTAAACATGTTATATATTTTTTCAATAACTAAATTAGTTTAATATACATTGTTTACCTTATTTTTGGTATGATTATTCCCAACCTTTTCTGGGTTTAGATTTAATTCTGTCATTTCTTTTCAACTTAAAAATTTGATTTATTTTGTATGTAGTCAATTGTAATGCCTATTTTGATTTAAGTCTGTGTCAGGTTTATTATTCGATTTTCATTTTGACCTTTAATATATTTACATTTGATTCTTCTGTACTGTTTCTGGTTTTAGATTTTATATAGTCATTTTTCCCAGCTTAAGAATTTCTGATGACTTAAGTGTTGCTTTCAAAAATTTCGATTCAATATAAGAGGAAACAAACACATAGGTATCCAAGTTTTTGCCACTGAACCTCATGTTTTTAACAGTTTGAAAATTCTCACCAAAATACAGCAAAGAGATATCCCTTATGAAAAATCTGGAAACCGAAAGAACAGAGTTCAGACAGCCTGTAACTCAGAAGCGGAGCAGTAAGTCCTAGGGTTCAACATGGCAGTTTTAAAAGCTTCGCCAGATGAGTAGTTGTTCAATTCATGATCAAGTGTAAATACCTTAAATCTATTCCAGTTGTAGATAATAAATGAACACCCCGTCGAACAATAATACTGGATTGCACACAACAAATGAGAAATTGAACTGAAGAGACAGAAGCCATCCCCATCATTTGGGACAACTTGGCAAGGCGATGTATCATACCTAAAATTCAACAGCTCGTACACTTGGGTCATTGCTTAGAACAACATATTAATCAACATTAACAATTGAAAATAATTACCTCTAATGGCAGTTCATAAAATAAACGGGGCACTTAACCTAAAATAGTAAACACAACATTTAAACAAACATCTAAACAATCAACATTTACAACTGAAAACGATAAAAATGCATATTAAACCAATTCAATTTAGACTTACTGTAAAAAAAATTATAACATAAAACCTCTGACCACAAAAAAAAAAATCAGAAATTCTGGAAGATAAATGACACAGTTTAATCTAAAACCAGAAACAATACAGAAGAATCAAATGAATACATGTAAAGGTCAAACTGAAAAAAGAATAATAAATGTGACGCTGCCTTAAACCAAAACAGAAATTACAATTGACTATACACAAATCAAAAATTTTTAAGCTGAAAAAAAAACAACAAAATTAAATCTAAACCCATAAATGGTTCGGAATAATCATTCAAAATATAAGCAAAACAAAAGTGTATATTAAACTAATTTAATTTAGTTATTGAAAAAATACATAATAGGCTTAACTGGAAAACCAATGAATCTTTCAACTGTTATCAAATTAGTGTTGTCAATCGAAAAAATAAAATTTAGAAAAAACATTTTCTTAGGATGATTTTTTTCGAAAACAACTGTAATTCTTCCACTAAGAGTTAAAAAAACGAATAAATACAACCATAAATAAGTATATTTACTATAAAATGTGTTGAAATCCCCCCCCCCAAAAAAACAGCTCGAAACATTAATTTTCGCTAAGTTATGACTTGGCATGGCTGATGACATCATATCTCCATTTAACTGAAAAATCGCATAAAAATTGAATTTAAAAAAAAATCTAAAGTGAATTTCGAAAAAAACTCTTCGAGGTTAATAGCATAATGAACTATAGCTTCTACATGCCAAGTTTCAAATTTCTGAGTTCCTGAATTTGGCCGGAACAGCTGAAACACACAAACTTTTCTCTGATTAGTACAGATTTAGCTGAAAAATCGCTTAAAAATTGAATTTTAAAAAAATCTAAAGTGAATTTAGAAAAAAATTCTTCGAGGTTAATAGCATAACAACCTATAGCTTCTACATGCCAAGTTTCATACTTCTGTATTGCTTAATTTCGCCGGAACAGCTGAAACACACACACACACACAAACTCTTTCTTTTATTAGTATAGATGACTCATTTGCTATCATAACTGACTGAAGCTGTCTTACATTTTATGTGATTAAGGTTAAATTATGAAGTATGCATTCAACATAGAAGTTATTTTATTACTAGATAAAGCAAAGTATGTACTTCTAACTTTATGCATATTACTTTATTAAATTATTTGATGACTTTATACCCCACTCATATGATATTTTATTATTTACAATGGACAAATAACAGATTTGAACTAATGAAAATTCAAATTTCTAAATCCATGTAAACCTTTATTTTTACAATATATAAATTAGTATGTAATATAAAAAAACACATGGAAGTCCATTTTGTACAGTTTCGTTCTTACTAATGACTTTTTTTGCATTATGAAAATATTATTAACACTTTTTCATACATTTACAATTACCACATTTATGTTTTATGTAATACATATTGTTAAAAAAAAAAAGAATTTTATGCTTCGAAAATTTTTAAATTATATTGCTACGAAAATTGAGTAACTAATGCTTAAAACTGTGTCAATAATTTGTATATGGATGCTTAATACATTACAGCCTGTTAAATTTATTTCATGCTAAAACTGTAATATTCTCAAGCAGCGCCTTAATTTATATTGTAGATGCGTTTCAATGGAGACTTGGGAAAATATTGGCGATTCTACCAAGTTGGCATGATTTTTAGGGGTCAAATTTTGAGACCACTTTCATTGTTTGACTATCGTATGGATGTTTCTTGAAATTACAGGGAAATTTATTAACACCACAATGTTTGATGTAAATGGATTTTTCGAGAAAGAGCTAGAAGACAGCCAAGCAGACTATAAATATGAGTCGTTTGCTGAAACGGAGTTTATATAGCTTCAGTTATTGAAGAATTCAGTTGTTACGATCAAGGATTGCTTGTGAATAGCTTTTATCATTACATTGTGAATAGCTTTTAGTATTTAAATTTTTACACACTGATAGTTGTGTCTGAGTGCTGTAGAACGTGTGAAGACTTTCTGAGATTTATTTTGCAAACTTTTCTGCTATACCCTGTAATTAACTAATTGTTTAACTACAATAAAATTTAATTTCTCTTTGATAGCATAAAATCTTCTAGCCCCAATCTACGTTACAATATATTAATCATACATTTTCAAACAATATAACTGTTACTTGTAAGGGACAATGTGAAATAAAATTAATTTTATAATATAAGAATCAACAATTTTCTATTCAGGAATTTTGGAAATAACTACCGCAGTTTCTCTTTGTTATACTATTTCCATATTATTCAATCTAGACTCATTAAATATTCCGAATGCAAAATACTTTTTGATCAGTATTGTAGGAGGATATAAAAACATTCATGTATTTGAAAAAAAATAATTTTATTATTTTCTGCTTCTAATATAATAAACTCTGAAATGATGAGTATTTCTCTATAGTTTCTAAGTTCAATACAGTTCATAAATAATATGAAGCTATGAAAGTAATTTCTAGACATAGCTACTATAAATCGTTTTCAGCGACTGCCTATGTTTTTGGCTAGAAAATTTCTTCCAAAATATTTTGTGTCTGATAAATTTGATTAAGAAAATATTGCCAGAATATCTCCTTCGACATTTTAACATGCAGATTGAGAAAGTATATGTAATGTTTTCCTCGAGTTATTTGATTTGGCACAAAGGAATTGCAATCAAGTCTGGAATTTTTTAGTATGAGGAAATGTTATTTTACAACTGATTGCAAGGAAATTAATATTCAACAGAGGAGGTTAACATCGATGAATGTATGCAAAAATGCTTGATAAATTAGAATAATGTTTGTTATGTCCTACATTTTCATGCTTTCTGATTTAATATCGACCTAACGAACTGTTCGGAAGATGAATTTCAGAATTGTTGTTAGATTTACATGTTTTTCATTCTTAGGATTTTTTTTTTGATTTTTTTTTGCATAAAACATTAAGATATTTCTATCAATTTTAATAGTTAGACAAAATATTGAAAAATATTCTCAATTATTTTTATAGAGTAAATTAATTCAGATTAATTCGATTCAATGACGAATATTCCAATTGGTTGGGTTTTGCTAATTTATCTTGCTAATTCTGCTTTAAGAGTATATTTCATTTTTAGTTCATTTGTAACCAGAAATGTTACGAAATATACGAAACATGTTCCATAGATAGAAGTATTTTTTTTTACTTTCTTCCTTTCTATTTTTCTTCCTTTTTTTTCTTAATTTAAACACGTAATATATATATAAATATACATATATATATAATTCATAAATATTCAAAAATAGTTATAAACTTATGACAACATGTTAAGATAGTAAAAAATATTAGTCACAGTAGTACTAAAGCAAACACTCCTGATCTTAGGAACCAGTATTGCAGGTTTAAACAAGTTTCGCAGTTAGCCAACCTTCACCTGTATTTGTCAATACTCTGGGCCGTAGGGAAAGTAAGGAATATCAAGAGAAGTTTAACTATTACGAATAAAACCACAATCTACTATTATAAAACGATAAAATTATAGCCTATAATATAATTGCTAGTATATGTTAAAATCAAAAAAACAATTAGATGAAAATCCTTACTACGCGAATACAGCACTAACCATTTTTCACGCGTGATAGAAAGGAGTATATCAGAAGCATATAAAATTAGCTATCTTAGATTTATAACTATTTTGTGAATATTTCTGAATTATAATATATATATATATATATATATATATATATATATATATTTGTATATATATATATATACATGTGTGTGTGTATTGTGATTCAAAAACATATATATATATATGTGTGTGTGTATTATTATTATTATTTAAAAAAACACATATACATTATAATTCTGAAACATATATATGTGTGTATGTGTTTGTGTGTGTGTGTATCTATGTAATATATGTGTATTTTAAAAAATGTATATGAAATTTACTAATAAAATCTTTTTACCTAAAAAAAAAGTACTTATTTTGTGTCCTGTAAAAATTGGTATATACATTAATAATAGTAAAGTTATTTAGCAATGGTTCATGAATTATTTTGAAAATAGTTTTCTGTTTCAAGTACTCTTTAACTTCGATACAAATATAGCCCAGATTTATAAAAGTGATGAAGGAATACGTTAACCATTGTGCCATTTTAAATATAATTTAAAATAACAAGAGTGTTGGAGATAAATACTTCAAGCAAAAATCAATTGATAAAAAACTAAATTAAAAATTGGAAAGCTATTTAAATGTTTTTGTACCAACATTAAATTATTAAAAGAACGTTTTTGTCTTCCTACAGCTGTCTATAAAAATTAAGGGACACGCCTTTCTTCTAGTCGAAGCCCTTATTATTTCTCCTAAAGACACTCGAAAAATAATGCGATGGATTGTATGAGTAAAACCTCCTGTTGTTTCTTTGGGAAAGGAAACAGATGGCCACGAAAAGAACAGAGTATTAAACTGTTTTCATTCAGAGCAATGCAGACATTCTTTCGTGCAAGCATTTGGACGAAAAAAAGTTTCCGTGTCAAAAAATGGAGACAGGTAAATGGAAAGAGGATAGAAATTCCATCGTCTTTTAAGAGATCTTGCGCTCAGATGTGTTTCATTTTACACATACTATCCCTGAGAGGAATGAGTGATAGCTCAGAAAATAAGGAAACGTTAGAGTTGAAATGAAAACAGGTTCTGAAAAATGTTTATCTCAGAGAAGGAAAGTATCTTTTTATATCATTTAAGTGCAATGAAAGTTTTCTAATTTCCTAAGTGATAATTGCTTATCCTAAGTAGAATATGAATTTAAAATACGGTTTTAATCATTGTTAGATATATTACATACATTACTTCATCAAAATGTATGCATATTCCTTTTAATTTATCATTTTATACATGTATAAGTTTTAAGTTTTCATTGAATTAATATCTCATTTTGTTTTTTAATATTTATTTCGCTTCGCCTTAAACATTATATTTTACAAAAATAGAAGTGTTGTTAATATGCATTATATTCAATATTATTAAATAATAAATAAATAATTTTTTTATATAGTAGTAAACTAATAATAATTCAGATAAAAAATAATTAATAGTAATTCATGTTTAAATTATTTCAGATTAGGTTAAAATTTTTAACATTGTAAAATTCTAGTATTCCTTCTAATATACCTCTTAAAAATAATTAAAAAGACTGAATTTTAAACATTGAGGAAACCATTATTCACTAATCGATAAAATTAACATTGTAAAATTCTCGTATTCCTACTAATATTCCTTTTAAAAATAATTAATAAGACTGAATTTTAATCATTGAGGAAACCATTATTCAATAATCGATAAAATTAACTGAAAATTTGACTTAAACAATTTAATTTTTAAATCTTAAGTTCAAAATTAGTAAAAATTAAACATTTCTCAATTCACAAAAATGAAGGTGAAATAAAAGTTCACATGTAGAAACTAATAAGATTGTTCTTTGATACATTAGTATTATATGTTAAAAATATAAGGAACTATTCAAATAGAAGTATAAATTGTATTCCATTTCTGTTTAAAAATGCTTTTAACATAATGTCTAGACATGTTTCTCAATTTTACAAATAATTTCTAATTATATTGCTTAAGTTTAAGTAATCAAATACTTCAACTTTAATAAAATAATATATAACATATTGAAAAATGTATTCGCTCTTATATGATTTTTATAGTAGATTTCAATTATAAATATTTCATACTAAAATAAACATCTCCCCAAAAATAAATATAAAATATGTTTTTGTTTATAAAATTTTCGGATTTAAAACTTGTGTTTAATTTTCAAGCTAGCTTTAGCCAGTGCTTCTCAAACTTTCAACATTAACGACCCAATATTCAATCATAATTTTATCCCCCCCCTTCCACACATAACAATGTATTGAATCCAATAATGGTGTATTTTGACGCTATAACTAAACAATACGACTCTAATCTATAGAGTGCCATCGGCGTATAAAAATGTTTTGCTTAGCTAAAACATTAATTGTCCCAGACGTATATATACGTCTTTCCGAAATACGATCTATTATGTGCACTGCTATCCATAAAATTATTCGGAAGATTTTAGAAGGCAATACAATGATATTGACAGTGTTTACAAAGGATTTACTTATTTCAAATGATTTAATTATGTATTCCTTTTCTTCTCCCCCCCCTTCAATGTATCACACAGGCGCGTGTGGAAAACTGTGTCCCTGAGCAGAGAATCACGTAACTTTTAATCGAAGTTAAGGGATTAGTTTTAAACCGTGCAAATTATCAAGATAAGTATTCATTTTTGTATTGAATTTTATATTTACGAAGTCCATGGGATCACTTGTAATTATAAAACGTATTTATTAACTTAGTATTGTTAAATTAATTATAATATACATTGTGCAGTACTGATACATTTGTAACTTTATTATATCAATGTAAATGCGTATTTTTTTGTATTTTTTTGTTTACATTCAATAAATTAAAAACTTTAAAAATAATATTTTTTCTCGAATTTTCAATGTTTTTGTGCCTTTTTTGTAGTATATAGCCCCCTTGAGGACTCACCATACATTTTGAGATACGCTGGTTTTAATCACTAAATATTATTAAAAAATATAAAAGTTACAGAATATCTGCTGTATCTACTAAAACCATATATAAAAATGTAATTTTCTTCAAAAATATTATTAAAATTTTTCGGGTAAATTGATTTGAAATAAGTATTGGAATATGTACTTGAAATATATTTGGAATTTTCTCCCAATAATTGATTTAAAATTTTAATTAGAATTAAATCTTTTTTAAATAAGAATTATTCATCAAATGAATTCCACAAAAAGAATATCTTCTCCTTAAAACAATAATAAAAAGACAGAGAAAGTAATAATTTATTATAAATCTTCATAGACAATTAGGAAAGAAACAGTGTGTATGCAAAGTAAACAATAAATTAGTAGTAAAACTCATACTTTAGATTATCAATTTTGATTTATTCATTTCTTGAATTGGAGTTCTGACTCCAATTCATATGTGTTTTACACAATATGTGTTTCACAATATTATGTGACTCCATTCAATTTAAATTGAGTTTAACTATGAGTAGTATATTTGAGTATAATTATGGTATAGGGGTGGTAGTTCGTTGAATGAAACTCCTAAAGTCAGATATAATTATTTTAATTTGAAATTGCCAGCGCTACCATTTTCATGCAGTCATTAAAAACTTGGACCTGTGTAAATTTGATACGAGCACAAAGAAAGTGTGAAAATTAACCTTTTATTTGATAATTTGATTTTTTTTGTTATTATCACAAGTTGAAGCTATTTACGGGTTACTGGCGACGGACTGAAGTGAAGAGGGTCAACCTTCACTTGAGTCCGTCACTTGATAAGTGAGTTGAAACTTCACTTATAAGTCACTACCTTAGTGTGAACCTTCTCACCAATCTTCCACTCCAACATGAGTTTTGACAGGTTTACAGACGAATCCTCAAGGGCACTAGGGCTCGAACTCATGACTTGAAAAAGTTGGGCATGAAGTAACGACCATGACTAGTTCAACAAAATAATATAAATGTCTTTTCTTAAAGCTTTATATTGATTGGAAAGTATTAATGCAAGTACTTTAATTGGCAATTTAATCAAGTTAAATACCACTGCGGTACTTTTTCATTAGCACTGTGAAGATTATATTCAAGAATAAATACGCATATAAAATAAGTTCAAAAGTCAAAAAGAAAAAAAAATTAAATGAGTTTGAAAACATTTTTTAGTTAAGTAATTTTATCTAGCATAAAAATGAACAAAAATACTAAAATGTCAAAATCCAGTCTAAAGAGGTGACTGTAAATAGTTTTCGAAATTCCCCAAGTATATTTCAGTTCCGGAATATAAAACTGACATAAATTGTATCAAGTTAACTCTAAATGGTGTTGAACAAGCCCATTGTGCCACTCTGCACTGCCGCTTGAGTGCTTCTTCATTTGAACATGACATCCAGTGTCAGGATCCATGAAATATAATAGCAGTTATTCGCAATGAAATGCCCACAACAGCTTTCATTTTCTATTTGTACTATCTTATATACTTTACAACAATCTTAAACGACAAAGTTGCCATTTGCTATGTTTACCTAAATCGCAATCAAGTTCCAGCACAATATTTGAAAATGACAAATAAATTCATTTAGTTCACGACACAATTCTAAATATACATTAAACTGTGTTTCATCTTATAGTCTCATATAATTCGCACAAAAAATCAATATATTAAATGAAAATCGATACATCGATATTTGGCACATTTGGCAGCCTTTTTTAGCTTATATCCATTTATATTTTTGACGGGTGATAAATGGAAATGTAAACTGAGTTTTGTTATGTGATCTGTCTGCATTTGATTTCCTAATTTTCTTGTACATTTGCTCAATTTGAGATATGTAAATATTTCAGGAACATGATTTTTTTTTCAAAAAATGATACATTATTCAGAATATTTATTTCAAAAATAACATTTTCCCATTTATATCGATAAAAGAATTAAAATCACTATACAATTTAAATACTTTTAGGAAGAAAATGAAAGAAATTTTAAAAAAATTGAAAATTCATTGAGATAGGTCTTGCGATATTTACAAAATTATACCAGACTAGTTTGTGCATCGGTTCTTCGCATGGGTGAATTCATAAATTAAAGATTACAGATTGAAGGATGAAGAAGTTTTAATGAGTTAATTTAAACAAAAAAAAATCTTTTTGAATATATCAGCTGCACAAAAAACTATGTTTATTAAGTTTTATGTCTGAAGGTCTAATAACTGATGAAAAGGAATTTTTTCATTTGTAACACCCAGTAAATCTCTTACAGATCGATTTTTTAAAACATCTTCCTAAGCTAATTTCTGCTCAGCAAAAGTAACACAATGTCTCAAATTTTGTCTAATGAACGTTTGAAATAGTGTATATAATTTGCATCAGGATTTGAAATCCATTAATATTATTTTGTGTAGTATTTCTTTTATGTTAACTTTATAATATTCGTAAGCAACGCCGTTCCTTATATAATAATCGCGATTCAACGGAAACATAGCGAAATGTTTGTATTATAGCAACATTTTTGACGACCACGTTAGCAACTTGGTGATTGATTGAACTGTGCGGAAGTTGATTTGTTGTAGCGCCACCTAGTGGGGAGCTGCAACAAAGAGAATAGCATAAAAACCTTCTTCACAGAAATATACTTATACATGCCAGTTTTCATAGTGATCGGTTAAAAGGTGTAGGAGTGTGAAGCGAGGTCATATAGTCATATATACAAACAGCCATTTATATATAGATAGGTAGATTAACATTAAAGGAGAACCTATCCCCAAACAAATTTATCTGCGCTTGGCGACCATGTCAGCAACTTGCCGATTGACTAAACGGAGTAGAAGTTGATATGCTGTAGCTGCAACAAAGACGATAGCACAAAACCCTTCTCCAAAACAAAATACACAAGCATGCCAATTTTTACAATGATCAATTGAACTGTGTTGGGGTGAAGATATTTCTTATACACAAACATCCATTTATATATATATATACATATATATATATATCCATTTATATATAGATTAGAATTACCGAACTCCATAAAATGTGTATCAGCATACGCGATCATGTATTCAAATATTTAAATTGATAATCTAAGTTATTTTTATCTACATGTGTGTGCAATTTATGTATATATATATATATATATATATATATATATATATATATATATATATATATATATATATATATATATATATATATATAGTAACATAAAATGATAGAAATAGATGGCATAATAAAATTGATAATACAAAATAATATCACTAACAAAGCCAGAAGATCCAAACCAGATTTCAAGAAACATACTTTACAATGATGGAAGAGTCTATTATAGAAAAATTAACTAAGCGTATGAATAACATAGAACAGAATTAGAACTTTAAAATGTAAGAAGCCAAAAGAGTCAATAGACTAAAATGAAGATCTGTTATGATTTCTAAAGCTGTTGCTGAATTAGGACCAGCAAATTAGGGTTAAATATATTTTATGGATCCACCTTCCCCTGTTCAGCAGAAATTTTATACATAACAGGAAAACATACAAATATTGAAAAGTTAGGCCTAAAACCAACCACGTGTAATTTGCAACCAAAAGAAAAATAAAATAAAAATAATAGAAAATATGAAAGGAAATGAATCCTAACAAAATACAAATAAAAATAATTTTGAAAAGGAATAATGAAGCAAAAACTTACATGAAAAAATGCATATTACCAGAGAGCGGGAAAAAACTGTACATACAAGAACCATACACTAAATGATCGTTAAAAATGACGTGTTAGATTGGTAAAACCAAATGTAAAAATTAGTGGCGCCACCTGGATAGTTTTTTTGTAGTTGTTAAACAAAGCAAAAAAACAAAAAAAAAACAAATTGAAAATAATAAAAAACAGAAGGAGAAAAAAAAACAAAGAATAATACTTAAACTTTGAAAAGGGGAATTAGAGAGATATTTTAGAAATATATTTAAAAATGAAGTTACTAGGATAGTTGTATTCCAAGCAATTATTGCAGAATAGCTTAAAATTATTTTGCTTAACATCATTATCTGTGACTAAATCGTTATTTCTCTTTATAAAATTTAAGATGATATTTCTAAAAATAGATAGAGAGAGATGTAGGTTACTTTCCCAAAAAGGCATTTTAATAATGTTAAAATCAAAAGAGTCTCTTTTATCAAAAATATTACTAATTAGTATATTATTCTTAACTATTAATTGTAAGTCTAAAAAGTTTGCAGAGTCATTATTATAATTGGTTTTAATAATTTCAGATATTGTGGATAATAATTAAAACTAGGAACAAAATTTACCATATTACTAAAGATGATTAAGTCATCTATGTATCTAAAAAAGTAACAAGAATCGAAACTAATGTTATCATATTCATAAAAGTGCAGATAAATATTGGCTAAACAGTTACTCGCAGGTCCTCCTTGTGGAAGACCTTTAATTTGCTGATAATAAGAGTTATTGTGAAAAATATAATTTTCATATAGTACTAGATGTATAATTGAAAGATATTTATCATATTCAATTAGTTTATTCAAAGAATATTTGTAATAGGCTATTTTGAGAATTTTAACCATATCCCCAATATCTATGGAATTAAATAAATCTTCAAAGTCATAGGTGTGAATGGAAATAATTTTTTTTATCTTGCATGTATTTAATGATATCCAAGCTATTCTTAACTATAATCGAATTATATCAATATTGTCTAATGTGGATTGAATAAATTTTGTAGCTTTCTACCCGGAAGTGTAATATAAGTTTTAAAGCCGTTTGTTATAGTCCTAAATTTAATAGGATTTTTATGAAATTTTGGAGTTAAGAAAATATGAGGGAATTTAATATCCGGAAATGCGTAAATCTAATTTTTTATAAAAAGCAGAAATTCGATTAAAAATTTCTCTATTGCTAGAATTAGATTTTTAAAAGCATTATTATTATGAAAATGTCTATTAAGCATATCAGCATACAACCATTTGCAAATAATTGCATAATTACCCGGAACTTTATCAGCATAAACAATAATGAAATTCTTTTGTAATTCTACAATATGATGCTTAAAATTTTTGTAAATTAATCCACAATCAGTTTTATAGTTATTTTTCAGTAATTCTTTTAAAACATTGCATTTAAATTCATTAAAAGCTTCAATAGGAAAAGCGTATTTAATTGCTAATTTAGTAATGAAGTTACAAATATCTTTGGAGATTTGTTTTTTATGGCATTATTATTATTGGAGATCATTAATCTATAACTAGTACCTTTTGACATAATTTCCCTAAGAGTATTATCTTCAACAATATTAATATTGCCTGTTATAACATGTTTGTGATGCTCGTTTATAAATTCAGGATAATCCTTACAATTACAAAGAAAGGTATTATTTTGCAAATCATTAATCTTATTGTAGTTAAAAATTGAGATACCAATTTTTTTATTATACTTAAAAGCCTTTTTAATGCAAATATTATTGATAGGTAAGCAATGCACATATTTATTAAATATTTTTGAGAAATTAATGTTATTATATGATTTATTCATGAATAAAATTGTACAATACTCAGTAGTACAATTTACCAAATCTTTATCTTTTATATTAAATTTATGAACGAGAAAATTAATAATATCTTTAATAATATGTAAGGCATGGCAATCTTGAAAATTATGCTTATCGAGGATAACTTTAGTATACTTGATTTCTTTTTTGTTCAAACCAAACAGGAAATATTTAATATGTTTAATGTTAAATGACTTTTCAAAGTCAATACATAAATCATTAATTTTAGAAGCAATCTCAACTGGTAGTTTACTATTTCTTTTCTTCCTTTTGCCTCTTTTTATTCGTTTAATTTTTGTTACATTATCACTATTATAAAAATATTCCTTGTTATTATGTTGTTGAATGCTCATTAACACATTTTTACCAAAGTGTATGGCATTCAGACCATAAGGATATATAGTGTTAAAATATTTTAATGAAGTGGTTCTCCCACCACAGTCTATTTTTAGCTTGTGGGACTATTCTAAGAATAGAAATTTCAACATTTTCAAAGCCATGTAGATGAAAGTGCTTGATTTCAATTTTAGAATTATTATTGTTATTATTTTTGTAATTTTTGGTATTTGATCTATGCAGGTTTAAACGAATATTGATATTATTGCTAGTTTGGCCAATATATTTAAAATTGCAAATTTTACAATTTAACATATAGATGCAAATGAAGGTCTTACATAAGAAAAAATTAGAAGTATTATCATATTGTTCCATGTTTAACATTGGACAAGTTTTACATCTACTATTATTGCACTTATTATAACGAAAATAATTCATGTATTGATCTTGTAAAGTATCATAGTTATAATTATAATTTTTTTTTTACATTTATAAACCTCGTGCACCACCGAACGTATAACACGGGGGTAAACAACACAGACAGAAGAAAGGATTACAACACAAACATCCATGCCTTCTCCGGGATTCGAACCCTGTCCCTGTGGCACCGCAGTCAGCTTCACTGACCACTATACCGGATGGGCGGCTATAATTATAATTGTGGAAGTTATTTTGTTCATGTAGGTTTAAAGGAGAAGGAACATAATTGTGAGTATGATTAATCTTAGAGATGTTGTTCTCATATTTATAATTTGAAAAATATTTATGCAATTTGAAATTTGAATTCCAGAAAGTTCTAGTCTTGTAGGAGTTCACCCTTTTACCAACAGTATTACCTACCATGTAATTTGAACCACCGAATCTGTGATTCATTTTATAACCTTTCCCTAAAACAATATATCTCAACACAAAATATCTCAAAGCAAATAACTGAACTCAAAATTCACAAACCAAATGGAACAATAATATTCCAAAGTAAGGAATTGAAACAGTATATCAAATCAAAACTACTAATACCCTGAAGGAGCTACCAAAGCTCTAGAAATCTATCTAATACACCAAACTGATAACCTAATACTCTCTAACACAAACGCACAAATTATGGTAACTTTCTATCGATAATACATATACCATAATAATGTATCACCGAGCAAAGATCTGCTATAAAGCTTATCTAGTTGCCAGTCACTAAAAAATATTTTTGACTACAATCATATTTTGATAAAAAGTAATGTGAACATTTTACTGGAACACAAAGTATTTGGAGTACCAAAAGTACTCAGAAATGTAAAAATACAACATGAATAATACAAAAGACATGAGACATAAGAAAATAACAAGATTAATTAAAAATGAAAAAACAATTCTAAACATTTTTTTAAAAACAAAAATGTCAAAAAATAACCAAGAATGAAAATAAGAAAATAAAACAAACAAAACAAATAACTAAAATATTGGAGGCCTAGAATAAATCAACTAAATATAAATACCAAAAAAACATGAAGACAAAATATCTGGGATAAAATAAAAATTACAATTAAATAGAAACAACTAAAACCATATATAAAACAATAAAACAAACTACTATAAATACACAACACAAGACAGAATAAAACACAATTAAATGTGAAGAAAGTATTGATAAAATAACTACACGTTGTAACAACATATATTACAACAATAGTTATAAGCATTTTGCTAATAAATAACATACAAACGTACATTAAATATATATATATATATATATATATATATATATATATATATATATATACATTGTTTATTCTTATTAATATTTATAGTGGATAAATAACACTAAAAATAACAATGTTATTGGGAAGTCGATATTTAACAAGAACGCATTTAACACATTTATTAAAATAAATCCTTATTTACTTTATTTCATTTTTATAACTTAATGGCTTTTTCCATTAATTATAAACAACTTTTGTGTAGAATATTAATCATTATTATTAATATCCATGGAAGATAAATACCACTCAGATTAAAAATTACATTATTAAACAAACAATTTTGCACTGAATGAATTGAAAGCACATACAAAAATAAAATGTCTCCCTTTTATTTCGTTTTTATTATCTTCACGAAGTAGATAGTTTTATGAATATATATAAGAGTCATTTCCTTGATGATGAAATTCAACACCGAAATATATATATATTCCTGAAAAATATTGTCTAGACGCAGTTTTTCAAAGGTATTTGTCCCTATATTTGATAGCATAAAATGCAATTTTTAAAAGGGCACACTGTTTATTTAATGTTTTATGAAAAAATTTCATTTTTTCACAGTTTAATAAAACGGTTTCTTTTGAATTTTTAAAAGAAAAAAAACTAGAATTAATTACTGTTATTATTACTGTTACTGAAAATAATTACTGTAACAAAGAAAAATATAAAACATACAAAGGATACCTTATATTAATAGTTTTAAAATTAATTGAAAATAAAATGAGATTGCTAATACATACACAATTATTACTTCTTAAAATACACTTATGAACAAAAAAAAATTAGCACACCAAGAAGGAGTCGTCAAATTGAAACGAAATTTTACATACGTAATGACTACTTCGATATAAGTAAATTATTAGAAAATAAAAGCAAAATGATCACTTATTTCAGAGAAAAAGGCAAAAGAAAGGAGGATTTAATACCCTGTTGGAACCCCATCTAGCTTGAATGTACGATGCGATACGATCGAGCATTGAGACATACAAGTTCTGTATGATGTCTTGAGATATTTCATTCTATATTTGCTGTAGCCTTGTCTTCAGTTTGTTCAAACTCGTGGGATACCCAACTCGCCGTCCCAAATGTTCCCAGATATGCTCTATGGGAGACAAATCTGGGGATCGGGAAAGCCAAGAAAAGGTAGAAACAGCGCGGACACAGTCTTGTGACACCCTTGTCGTGTGAGGTCAAGTATTGTCTTGTTGAAAAAATGGCTACGGGGAGCCGTTGCATGAGTTGCAACACATGTGGTTGCAGGATGTCATAGAAATATCGCTGGGCTATCATGGTGCCATGGATCAATACTAAGGGTGACCATGTGTTTTAAGTAAATGCACCCCATATCATCACACCAGCTGCTGGATCTGTGTGTCGTTGTCAGGCAAAGGCAGGATTGAGGCGTTCACCACGAGGTCTCCACACACGAACACGATTGTCATCACTGCTGAGATTGAATCTGGATTCGTTGCCAAAGCAGATCTGGTTCCAATCCGCTGCAGTCCAGTTTCCTCGTGCGCGGCACCACTCCAAACGGAGGAGTCAATGGGTGGGCGTCAAAGACAGCCCACGTAATGGGCTCCGCGATTCCAAATGCCCTTCAGTCAGTCGCCTTCGTATGGTTCGAGAAGACACAGATACTCTTAGTGAAGGTTCTACCTGTGCTTAGATGGCGGCCGATGAAGCAGTTGGTTGTACGCGTGCATTAGTTACGATGTGGCTATATTCTCAACGACTGGTCTGTTGAGGGCGTCCTGTGAGCCAGGTCTTCGTGTAAATGACATCTACGGGATCTATTGGACCTAACACCTTCTCACAACACAATCAGTGCGGCCTAATTGACGAGCTACTTGCCTAGCTGACTACCCAGCTTCCATTATACTGATGATTCTACCCCTCTCAAATTGCGACAGCTGCTCATATTGTCTTCGAAAACGATGTATATGCATGTCTACCTCAGCACTTCCTTTGCAAAGAATTCAACACACTCAAACAAGCTTTAGTTACCTGTTTTATACTCCACGGAGAACGACGTCAAACGCCCTCTACCGGTTATATGTAATGCGCATTCACGCTGTTTTTCTAATCATTTGCGTATGCCAAGTTTCGTTACGATCCCACAATTATTTCTTGGTACTTTAATTTTTTTGTCCATGAGTGTAATTGCTGTTGAAATTCTCTTAGGCATGAAACTCATAAGATAAAACATGCCCAAATGCAATAGACCTTTATATATCCATTTAAGTGGGAACAATCATTCTAAGAATTGGAGAAGTAATGATAAATAAATGAATAATTAAATTCGGAATATTTACAGAAATCTCTCATTATGCTCATTAACACCATAAGTACTTAGAGAACAAAAATGTTAATTCGTCCTTAAAATTATTAATTCTCATTCTTCGCAATTTCATTTAGAATAAGATAATTCATATTCAGGTAACTTATGTTGGATTTCGTTAAAAATTCCATGCTTTTCTAATAATTTTAGGTTAGCAAGACGGGACAAGTCGTGGGTTCGACACTAACATTAGTAGTCGCTGAGGCACCTCAGTTCTTTTTTATAATTAATTTTTTTTTGTATACGAAACAAAATCGTCATTCCAGTGAATAATTTAACTAAGAGAACTCATGATGACGTTTTTTTAAGCACTTTTAAATTTTTCTTTAATAATTTGAGAAACAAATCCAATAAAATTGAAGTAAGATGTTTCAAATACGCGTGACTTTAATAAAAGGCACAAAGCACATATACGTTCTGCTGACATAACAGAAGTAATATTTGAAGGAAAATCTGTCATATTTTGTTCCAGTTATTGTAGTTGTTTGTCATGTGACCGAGACAAATAGAATGGTGAACTTTTTTTTTTTGCTTGTGACATTTTGACAGAGTGCAGTGTATCTTTTAGTAGTTCGTGGCTTCTTATCTTTTTTGACGGAGTTCTTTAGGGAGTATTTTTCGTATTTTTGAAAATCTTCCGTACGATTTAAACGTTTCATGTTCACCAATTTTCTCAAATCTCCCTTCATTATCATTTTTATCTATCCATTATTTCATCTTCTTACCTTTCTTAGTCACCTTGTTTTTCCGAAGCTTCAATTTCATCCAATAGAGATCGTAGATGCCCATTTCTGTTTTTTTTCAATTTATTTACTCATAATGAGTCGTACAACACAGCAATAAAATCCAGTAACTCGTTTGAAGGGGAAAATGTATCCTGTCCATAGAAATTATTTTGGGACAAAAGTGGTTGTGCGGGGAACTCAGTAAGTACCTTAAGAATTTTAAAAAAAATGTTTAGCCTTCCGAAAATAAAAAGGGAGATATATGACAAATACATTTTACTTCCCAGGAAAACTGCCATTTTAGAGATGATAAGGTGATTGGTAACAAAACGTTTTCCACGAATTAAGGATTTCATGATCCTGAGGTGGCTATATGCCCCACGCGACCACTCCAGGTTTAATTTAGCTTACACACATTCATATAAAACGAGAAATTTTGATTTGTTAAAAGAGAAACTCAAAAAGATGTGCTATTAATAGTTTTCAATTAAGCTACCTTAAAAAAGCTAAAGTTCATGATACGAATTCAGTGAGAATATTTAATAATATTTTAAAGCCTGAAATTTAAGATCAGTTAGTAAGATTTAAAGATTAAATTTTGAAATTTCTTAAATAGAATAATAAAGTTTACTCTAACTAATGATATTCTTCCACAGAAAAATTACTCTATGTTGTAACTGAATAGGCAAGAGTGTTTAAAAATATTTTCGTTTAAAAAGTATAGAAATAAATTTTAAAAACAAATTCTTAAGGTATCCGAATACTTGCGACAACTTTTTTTAAAAAACAAAATGGAAATATGTGGATTTTTTCGTTGCTTTTACATTTGCTTAATACATTTTAAGAAAAATATACTAAAATTAAGAAGAGAAAAATAAGTTATTATTACTTAAATGGGATCATATTGATAAAAATTTACAAAAAATAACATGAACTCGACTCATTCTCTACCAAAGGATTAGGACCAAATTTTCAATTTCTCAATTATGATGTGTTAATACGTTATTCATTTTTGAAATGAATTTCAGGATGAAAGATATTTTAATTTGTACAAAAACTAGAGCACTTTATCTTAGTTATTAAATGAAATTGCTTAAAAAAACAGTGATTATATTCACATAAGGGACTGTAAATTATGTAATAAAACAGGGATTGATAAATATGAAAGTTAAAACTTTTTTACTATTATGCAGAACATACACTACAAATTTCAGTTAATTCTTTTTAAAACTTTTTGAGAAATCTCTAGCGCCATTTGAGCATTTTCAAAAACACATATTTTGAGTAGAACGCGTTTTAAAGCATACCATCTTGCTTAAAGTAATATCATTTGCGTTTACTAAAACTCTTGTAGTTTTTGTTCTAGTGAACTCAAAATAATAAATGGTATTTTTATAAAGCTAATAACATAGCATATAAAATAAATGCATAAAAAGGTTTGTCAATTTTCGGCAACATTGAAAATTTTACGATAGTCGTATAACTTAAGTTGTAAATAGATTATATAAAATTTCCTCAATTTTTTTATGGCGATTGAAATGTTAAGGAATAAAAAATCTGTACAAATAAACTTGTGTATATGCATGAATATGCTCATTTATCAATTGCTACATTTTCTTAAGGAAATGAATCCATTTCTATAAAAAGTCTTGATGTTTGAAATGAAAAACTGCAGTTTCTATATTATTATAATGGTCGAAAAATGTAACTCTTCCGAAAAATTTTAGCATCGGTTGGTGCCGTGTCAGTAGAACATCGAATTCGGAGTAAGCTTATTATCCAAGCACTATTTCGGGATATCAACTCGATAGCTATAAGCCCTAGCTACGTTTCGGTAGAAGAAAAAATTTTGGCAATTAATTGCGACACAGGGTTTTGCATTATCATGATTAAGGATAGCACCATATAAGTTCATGATGCTGGATCTCTTTTTGATTAATGTAGATCGCTATCTGTCTAACTGAAGACAGTCGAAAACATTGTTTATTGTTTCGTTCAGTAAAGAGACCATTCCGTGAATTATTATCTGCATATATAATCGTATACTCAAGGAAACATTCTCTGGATAAAATTTTAGTTTCGAAAACTATGCAGGTAGTTTAAAAGTCTGAAGTAAGCTAGTATGGTATTCAGCATTCCATATTTTGGTCAAACCCCTCGCTGCCACCAGTCTTTCCGATAAATGTCGACAGATTCACCTGATTATGAAAAGATTAAATTCTCTGAACAGTATATTTTTAACGGTTTGATTAATAACTTCTTCGCCAACGAATTGCTGACATTCCTACCTTACCGGATCTTAACAAATTTTATTTCCTTCCTCGAATTTCCGAAGCCATTAATGATATGTATCATTATCAATTACAGAATCTACTTAATTTATACCATTGGCACAAAAAAAAGGCTGTAGTAGCTGTATTTTCTCAAACTTCGACAACACACAATGTATGACGCACTTTTTTGTTCTGGACATGCTGCACTATATCAGATGATTTTACAAACGATACATTTTTAGAAAAATAATATGCTCTAATATAATATATATGTAAAAGCTTTGTTATCCAGCTATAATGATCTTTATAATGTCAGATCCGATGTCAATTCATTCAGAAATTATTATCCTTAAAAGCGAAAAAAAAATGTGAAACCTTTGTAAAACCTTACTTGATAAAACCAAACGAACCCTTACTTGAAAAATAAACAATACACATAATTAAAATGCAAAGGCAGGCCAAACGTTTAATTATTCTCTATAGGTATATTCTCATGCACCCCAGCGCCAAAGGTCACAAAAACAAAGTGCAGTAGGCCTTTGACCTCATGGGCTATTGCACCACTTAATTTAGTTCAGGTGTATTCTAAAGGTAGAAGCGCATATATAAAACAAATATACACACATAAGCAATAATAAACGAACTAGTCAAATGTAAAAGTAGGACCCTTGTATTAGTTATAAAATAGTTTTGTGACTTTAATTAATCTAGAAACTTAAATACAATTTATAAACCTTTGAATCAAAAATTGGTTTAATCAAAACTGATTAATTGCCTCGTACCTTCTCTTCAAGATTTTATTTTCTCTTGATTAAATTCTTATCTCATCTTCCCTTTCGAAATAATTTGAAGAATTTCAATTAAAACACCCGTCCAAATTCTCAGATTGGGTGTGAGAACAAATTATCTATTTTGTAAGTTAATTAGCAATAGAGAAAAGTTGCAAGGGAATTTCTAAACTCACATCCTTAAAAAAAAAAGATTTTCCTGAATTACATCAAATGTTGAGTATAATGAAGATGAAGAATCTAAGCCTTTATTAGCCATTCAACAAATTTGTTAATTTAGAATTTTCTTAATTATTTGCATTATTTTTTTTAAATATTTTTATGAACATACTCGAATAAAATAAAATATTAGAAAAGAAAAAAATAAATAAATAAATAAAAAGTAAAAAAAAAAATTTGCAATAGAAAAAGTCAATATTTTTTTTATTCGTTTATATATCAAAAGCGGGGAATTTTAAATATTTTTTTAATATTATTAGTTAAGTGAAGCATAATTATACAAATTTTATATTTTAATTAGTTGAATTCCCAAAGAGAGAGATTTAAATATTTACATTTTACAAGGACAATTAATATTTGTATTCAGTTTTTCATTATTATTAAATTGCTCATTCATCACGCATATGTATACAAAAGATCATGTATTTTTATCATTAAATTTTATTTTTATTGTCTGTTATTCGGCTTTGTCGGGGAAAGAAGATCTAAAAAACTAGGATTAATAAAAGTTGAAAAAGACTACGAACCATTTTTATTCTTTTCTGTAACCATTAGTAAAACTAATGCAGACAAATTAAACATTCCTTTTCATAAAATTTCAGTTAAAATCGATTATTGATTATCATTTACGTGAAAAGTTATTGAGTAAGTGGGCATTTTTCAGACTTAAACTTTCCTTTGCCATAAAACAACATTAATCCTTTAAAACAATTTTCTAGACGTCTGATATCCGATTTTAATAGGGTGCTTTGTTATTATATCGGTTATAAACTTTATTTTTATAATTTTACTTTACTCTCAATTAAATTATCTGCTTAGGAATTTATAACTATTCTTTAAAAGGTGTGTTGATACCAAATCGTAGGTATTTTTATGTTATATAAATTTACCATGGAAAAGAATAATTGTTACTTTTTCTGATTACCGATTATCCATATTTATACACTATTTACATCTATTCATCGCCAATTGGCGAGAATAACTTAATCTTCTAAGATTTCCGGTAATTTCGCCGGATTATTAATGCACATGCCTTACTATGAGTGTACCGCTTATCTTTAATTTATTAAAACGGTGTTATTGTTTGTGTGGGTATTAAATCATCATTTAGCCACAATAACCAATATTTAGAAATAACAATTATTGGCTTTGAACTGAAGTAGAAAATATATTTAAATATATATCAGATAAGTGAAATATAATATTAGAACTGATCTTCAGTGTAAAGGTAGCTATCAAAATAATGTGAAAACACCTTAAGGTATCCGACTACCCTAAAACTGTGAATTTTGTCAAAATTGACAATTTTTTTATGATTTTATTTTGTGGGAAATCGTATCAGCTTTATAAAAATACCAAGTTTATCATTTTCCGTTTACTAGAACAAAAACTACAAGTGTTTTAGAAAAGCAGATGCCATTACTCTTTAAGCAAGATATGTCATACTTTAAAACGCGTTTTATTCGAAATGTGATTTTTTCAAAATAACCAAACCGGGTCAGCGATTGCTAAAAATGTTTTGAACATAATTAACTGAAATTTTTTCTATAAGTTCTGTATAATAGTAGAAATGTTTCAACTATCAGATTTATCAATCACTATTTTATTACAAAGTTTACAGTCCCTAATGTGAATATAACTACTGTCGTTTAAAGCATTTTCATATAGTAACCGAGATAAAGTGCTCTAGTTTTTGTAAAATAGAAAATATCTCTTATCCTGAAGGTCATTTCAAAATTGAATAATATAGCAACACATTAGAGATTGAAAACATTAAAAAATTTTTATAAACCTTTCGTGCAGAATGGGCCACGTTTATGCTATTTTTTGTCAGTTTTTACTTATCTTTTCCTATTTTAGTAATAGTAATTTCTTTTTCTCTTCTTAATTTTAGCATATTTTTCCTAAGATGCACTAAACAAATCTAAAAATAATAAAAAAATCCCCACAACTCCTTTTTTTAAAAAAAAGTTGTCGCAACCAGTCGGATAACTTAAGTTTAGGAACTGTATAACTAACTGCCTTTTGGCATGTAAAACAGCTTCGATTTACCTAGGAATCGATTCATACAAGTTGTGAATAGTGTTTAGAGGGATATTGTATCATTTTTCATGAAGATATTGTTAAAACTCTGGGAGATCTCACAATGGGTTCTAGGACTTCATCTCGATACCGGACAGCCGTCACAGAACCCCGTTTAAAGATGTGCAGGTCGGTGCGGTATCCTAATGAAATCCCTGCTCACACCGTAATGCTTCCGCCTCGGAATGCGTGATGTTCGGTGATGTTTTGGGGCTGATTCCGTGTTCCTTGTTTACGCCATATCTTTATACGCTTGTCATCTGGCTCCAGAGCAAATCTTGACTCATCAGTAAACATGACATTGTCCCAGTCAGACACAGTCCAATTGCCATATTCCCGGAACCACTTGAATCGTACCCCTCTTGTGGATTTGACGGATAGAGGAACATAAACCCGAGGTACCTGGCCATACAGTCCATTCAGATGTAATCTTCGGCATACAGTAGCTGCAGAGATAGTCTTACTAATAGACGCTGTGACCATAGATGTCACACGTGTGGAGGTCGCTCTGCGATTCTGCTTGGCTGCAATAGCAATATATGGATCTTCCGCGGGATTGTAACCCTTGGGTGACCACCCATGGGCCTTCGGACAACTGTCTGTGTGGTTTGGAATTGTTTCCATAAACGTGAAATTATAGAATGATGAACGCCGAAGAAAAGAGCAACATCTGTGATCGACTGTCCTGCTTCAATGCGCCGACAGCACGCCAGCGCTCAAAATCTTCCATTCGTTTTCTGGAAGTCATAAAAACACGTATGTCTTGAAAACAAATTGTACAAAAGTTTTAAACATCTTCTACCAGCACTTCCAATGAACTTCTGTAACCTTTCTAAAGCTGGTTTCTTACAAGACTGCCCTTTTTGCATATTTCTTGACAGGAAAGCACGATTGGCTGTTATCTAACATATTTGCATACTTCCATCTACTTCTACAGCGAATTGCATCCTCTTCAATTCTGATTGGCTTCCGGAAATTAGCATTTTCCTCTCCGTGTTTAACTTTTGAAAGTGAGTGTATTACCAGAATATGTGCATTTCTATTTACAAAAAAAAAAAAAAAAAAAAAAAAAAAATTGTAGCACTTATTATAATTTATTTTTCACAAAGCCCATTCAAAAATGTCACTTTTTCTGGAGAGAGAAGGTGTTAAAATTAATTTGATAACCACCTATATTTTCTTCACAAAATTATTAAAATGTAAAAAATGTAAATCTTTTGTAATAAATGAAAAACGTGTTTTAAAGTAATCAAAGTATCCATTTATCTTAAAGTCACTGATATCTTTAGAAAAAAAGTATTTTTTGAAATTTAAAAACTCTAATCTACGTTTGTTTTTTCAATTCAGTGAATACATACGATAGAATATATATAATTTCTCTTCGGTGCAAATTAACAAAATGAAAAATAAAATTTTTACGTATAATGCAAATTTACGTACAATGCAAATTTAAGTGAATATTTGATAAAAGCATTACAAAAGAATCAATAATTTTCTTACTCTAAACATATTTCAATTATCATTCTAAAATGAAAATTCGTCATGAGAACAAAATATTTTATGGAGTTTGAGCCCAATTTTTATGCAACTTTTTATTTGATAAAAATTGTGCTATCCAGCACAGAGTTTTAATGACGGTATGTATTAAACATCTGAAATCGATTAAGAACTTCCGAATTGTTCGAAACACATAATTTACTAATGAACCCACCGAAAGAAACAATTTAATTAATTGAACCAAATGAGTTATTTTACTATTATTTCAATAAAATATAATAAATACATCTAGATTTGTGAACATAATTTATTAAACCAAAGTATTCCTTATAAATAAAGAGTGTTTACTCAAGAAATTTCAGAATATGAAATAGTGAAGCGTGTAAAATACTTACGAATTACAAGATATGAGTAGTTTTGAAATTGTAATTAGGAGGAAGGTAAGCGTCTTATTTTATAAGTCTGGTGATTACTGATTATTCTTTAATAAACATGTGTTTGATGATTAAAGCACTAAAGTACATTTCAGAAGCAAATAGTAAATAGGAACACTAAGAATATACCATTAGTTTTATGGAACCTCATACACAGGTAAATGATAACAAAATAAATTTTAGAATGTGTAGTACCTTATTTAATTTTCAAATAATAAATAAATTTTACTGTCTATTAAGTTCATTCGAATAGCGTTGCTGTAATATCTGTAAAAAATTCTGATTGCGGTCTATATTCAAATATGAAATTAATACCCTTAAGGTTATATGATTTTTTTTCTAAAGCCATATTGAAGGAGGAAAATCCTCTAAAAAATAAATTAAACATGCTCACGAAATTTTACGGCGTAAGCTGATGCTTTAGGTATAAAATAATTTCCTGGTTTTCAAGTGCCTAAAAAAACCACTTCTTAATTGCTTTATTTTTATCGCAGTTGTTTCTATTTTCATCATTTAAATATAAGTCAGAATGGAAAGTTAGGATTTTTTTCAAATGGGGCTGCGAATTGGTATTTTGCTATTGCACAACTAGTACATTCCTCGCGAGAAAGTATCTTTTTTAAGGGCGGTACCATATAGTTGGATACTATAACATAACAGATAGAACATAATTTTGACGTCCAGTTTTCTAACAAAAAGGAGGAAACGTGAGTTCTGAAGATGAGCCCTGAAGAACGGGAGCCTAATTTTTTCTAGAACAATCAAGCTAAACAGGCGTTCTAGGCATCTTTAGCATGCCGCATAATCATACGACAGGAACGCTGTCTATTTTCTGCAACTCAAAAATCCACTGACATGGGCCGGGGTTTGAACACTGTAACTTGAGCATATACGGTCAGCGACTAGCCAACTACGCCACCCCACCGGCTAAGACGACAGGATATTAATAAAAATAATAATAGGAATTAGGAATTTTGATGAATTAAAATATGTGAGCAAAAATAAGGTTCTAAAAACCACAAAATTACGAATCAGATGAAATATGTAAGGAGAGAAACTGGCAATTAAAAATTATAGTTTGGACTAAGAAATGTTTCCATGCACTAAACATATGTTTTAATTAATAATATATTTATGGAACTCTATTTTCAATTAATGTAGTAGTAAGTGAAATAAATGCATTTGGTCACATCACATACAAAAATTAACAAGTATTGCGAATTTGCAATCTATACAATCAATTAATTACTTCGATTATTAAATGTTTAATGGCCTCGAAAGAAAGACCAAAAATTTTTTAACAGAACCGAATAGATGATTTTCTTAAGAAAAATCACACATAATTTAAGAAACAAAAAGTAATAGTTATTCATACATAATTATTTATTAATTTCATTTATGAAATCTTCCATAATAGCATTCAAAGACTGAAAACATAGTTTACTTCAGATCTTTAAAAAATTAAGCGAATTTCAAAAAAAAAAAAATACCGAAAAAGAAATTGAATCAATAAAGAAGGATAAAGCTATACTTTCAGAATAAAATAAGTAGAAATAAGAAAAAAAAATCAAAAATTACTAAAAAGTTTTCAATATTTTTTTTTATTTATTAATTTTTTTTTTTTGCGAAATTGATCACAGAAGCTAAACATATTTTTATTTTATTTTTGTAAAAAAATTAGCATATGAGATTACATACTGCAAAATTTTAAATATTTTCCAATAATGATGAAAATGGAAACCTTGCTGTAAATACTATTTGCAAAAATTGCTTCAGGAAATAAAAAAACTACGCAGTTTATTTCAGTAAAGAAAAAAAAAGTACTGATATAAAAAATAAAAGTTAAATGTTTCAAATTTTTCAAAACTTCAAATCTTTCAAAAGAAAAACCAAACATTTCTGTTTTGTTTTCTTGAAAATATGTAATTACGTACTGAAATCCTGTGACGATGAAATGATAAGAAATAACTAGTATTAATAAACTTTTTTATAAAGCCCTTATTGAGGGAGGAAATCAGAATTGTGTGTGTGTGTGCTTTGTTCAACAAGCTAGTCGATACAATTATCGTCAAATGAAATCGAAAATAGAAGAGAAGGGGAAATAAACTATTAATAGATAAAAGTGTCATATTTTTTTTTAACTGAATAATAAATAACTAAATAATATTATTGTAAAGAAAAATTATAAAACTCATATTTAAGAAACGATAACATCTAAATTATGCCTATGATTTCTTTGTGTGTGTATCTTAAAACATGTATTCTATTCAAACTACCTTATCAGATGCAATCAGTTTGGGTTGAACTAAGAAACAAAGCGAAAAGTAATTTACCGTAAAAATCTGCCGTATAACGTGCACCTGTACTTCCACGCTACATTTTTTAATATTTAAGTTATTCACCGTATAACACGCTCCCCTTTTATACAAAGTCTCTTTTTTCATTCGAGGTATTATCCCAGTATTTCGAAAAAAGTATTTCTAGATCTACTGCCTTTTAAGCCCATTAGGTATGTCGTTTCATTAAAATAAACGGTATTCCTATTTATGTGAAAGTTAAATTTTATATTCATATCCTTATATTATTTTTCAAAGCTAATATTTTAATTCCAGCTCTTTTCATGCACTCGTAAATGTTGATTGCATTTTTCATTTTAAAAGTTAGTGTCATACTTAGGAATTTACGGTATGCAGCTTTCTTAAGAGTACAAAAAGGAAAGAATTTAAGTTTTGCTGATGGCATAAAATCCCAGCAAATTTATGAAAAGTAATCATCAGCATCTGTGCGATTCTCAAAATTTTCTTCCAAAAATCAACAGTTAATTACTTCATTTCCTGTATTTTGATAGTTTTATGCATTCTGTCTAAGAAATTACTTGATTGAATAAATCGACTAGAAAGAACAACATCATAATGATAAACTGCACAGATAAATTACAATTTAGTCAAGTGTGTGAGTTGCATAGTCATACATTAAATTTTCCAAAAAATATAAAAACTAAAAAGCAATTTTCAATTTCTCTTTTTTTATTCAAAATAACAAGGCATATACTGTGTTGTTAGTCTATTATCACCGTGTCTTAGATGTGTAATTTAGTCTCAACAATATACTAAAAGAAGATCCAAATAAAGTTGCTTCGAATATTTAAAGACTGGAACTCATTAAAACTGTGATAAACAATGCAAGACAAACAACAGGCTTAAGATGAAACTGCAGACAAATATCATATACTTCCTGAGAAGGACTTGTATAAAAGGATTTTCAGATGTCATATAAATAAAAAAACATTCTATTAATGGAACTATATTCAGATATTTTACCAGCAAAATGTTGAATGAACATTATCTAAGTAACCATGCTTTTGAAATCCGAAAGTACTGTTGTACTATATATATCTAGTAATACTATATATCTAATAATACTACATCTATTAAATTACTTAAATATCACATTTTTTTTATAATAACTACAATAATATGCCATAGCATGAGAGAGGTTTAAAACGTGCTCACGCCTTCAGAACTGTAACAGTGATTCACGCGCAGGGTATGACATGCCCGAAGAAGCGATATCCAAAAATACGTATTTAGAATTCACCTACAGTCTATAAATCCCCTCAAAGGATATGGCATTAAAGCCAGCTACACGAGAAACTATACATTTTCCAAAAAAGGTTTAGAAGGAGAGTTGAAAAAGCTAGACGGTTGGTATGACACACTCTGCACGAAAAGTGCCGGGTTAAGGATATTATTTATTATTTTCAAGAAATAGCTATCACAAAAAACGGCTTTGATACTGGTAAAGTATACAAAATAAACAAAAAAGGAAAAGTGACCTTTTAATCTTACTCTATGCATTTAAATTTTACTTGTGTCTTATAGTTACATCTTAATTTATTAGGCTTTAAAAAGTGCAGGTGATTCTAAAATGAACGTGATGCAGCAACGAAAGCGCTTTACATAAGAAATATAAAATGAAATTCTAACAGAGTGAACAAATTAAATTAACACACATATATATAGTATAACATAAGAAGCGAGCCCTCACGAATAAGTTATCCAAATGGGAAAAAAGTAAGTATACATATACACGAGAGACAAACCTCACGAGAGATAGAATATGTAAATGATTAAACTTATTCAACCAATGATTAACTAGCTAGGTCTCCAATGTATTGCAATGTAGCAATGGATGCACGAAACAGAGGACATAATAATGCAAAGACATAACTTCCATGCGAATGTTGTTCCATTTACCACATGGATGTGTAATGAATGACCTGTCTAAATTACGACATATTATACCAATTATTAACATATAGAATCGCAAATAGTATGAAAAGATATCTCCATTTTTTTAGAAAAAGCACGCGAATGTGGACTATAGGAAGCAGGTTTATCAAACCGCAATGTCATGAGATATTTGGGTTAGAAAGATGTTGTCAGTCGATGATATTGGTAATAATGGATGAACGATGGTTTACTAAGCTTGCAGGAGTTAATGCTCGACTAAGAATAACGATAGTTTGAGGACAGAATGATCGTCCAACTGACGTTACTGTGTTTAATGCCTTCTTTTTAACAATATTACATGCAAGCAAAACAAAAGTGACTGCAATAGATGAGTGACTCAGCGAACAAAGTCTGTTGTGACGAATTCCATTGTATCGAATTCTACTCCGGCGTTGCAAAAAAAACGTTTCCTGATCTTCCCGGAACACTCGACCGGAATTTCATGTACTAAGTAGAATTACTTATATATTTATTTCTGCACCCTAATATTTCCTCACTAACGCATTTGCTATATGTATTGCCATTGTTTGTTAAATAAATTAAATGTTAATTATTGTGTTTTTCGAAAGAAAAAATAACTGTCACATATAAAAACATAGAAAAGAACGGAAAATAACTCTTAATTTTAGAAGAACAAATTATTCATTATGCCATGAAATCCAGCGTCACAGCAACGCAATTACACAAAATGTACGAACCACTGAGGATAGGACTGGAAATGATTCCTTCAATTATCTCCGTGATTACCTTTTCAAGAGAGACATCATGGCCGATCCCTTAATAGTATTTTCATATTTCTAGAATGTTTTTATAAACATTAATTAATAAAATGTGATTTCAAATTTTTATTTCATATTAATGAGCTTCTTTTATTTTTTATTTCTAAATGGAGTTCAGTGCAGGGATTACTTTTGATTTAGTAAAGATGAAAGGCTAATTATTCGTTCTTTCAAACAAACGTAACCCCTGAACTCGGAGGATACGAAAGATTTAATCTCGCACTTCCACAATTAAAAGCATAAAAATCAATATTTTTCACAAGGTCTATACGTATAAAAGGCAAACACACTCCATATTTAAATCGTTTTGTCGGCTATGGAAGCTTACTGAAATAATCTAAAACATTCTAACAGAAAGCTTAGTCGCCATTTGAGTCCATCTCCTCTCTTGAAATTTCTTGTTTACTTGTATAAGCTCTTTTTCACTCTGCATTTGCGGTTACGGATCTTTAGACATGACTTTACTTGAAACTTCATAAACATTACAACGGTGTGTGAGATATAGACAATTCAGAGAATTCCTACTGATTTTATTCTTCCAAGGTTTATTTATTGTATTTTAAGTAGTTGAAACATATGAAATCGTATATAAATCATGTAAACAAAATATTTGCATTTTTATTCTGATAATAAGTTTAAGTTTTTTGGATCTTGACGTTAAAATCCCTACAAAATCTGAAATAGATGGTGAGTTTTGTGTTAAAATATTTTCATTCGTATGAACAAATATACTCATTTTCATATAGAGAGCTTGAAGCAAGAATATTTCTCTTATCGGAAATCCATTTGTGGAGTATTACGTGCATGGGAAACAAACTAGCATTATTTTCTATGATTTTTAAGAGAATAAGTCTTTTGCTTTGAAAAACAAAAAGTCTGAAGTTTACATTTAATAATAGCTGTATATTCAAAGAAAAAATGCAACTATTTAGTTTTTCAAATACTTACGTACAGTATACTAAGTAATTTTTCAAGTGAATGGCTAACTCGGTTGTTTTCTAGGATAACAAATACTTTATGTAAACAGTTCATAATACTTTATAAGATTTTACTGTGTACACTTGAAGGGAAATAAGAAATGTTTGTGTGTAAATTATTCATAAAAGAAAAGTTTAATTTACAAATTTTTAAACTAGTTAAACCTTACAAAACTCTATAATAGATAAGTTCAAAGAACTGTTTTGCATGCTGAAAACGCGTGTTTTGTTTATTGCTTATAAACAAGGAATTTTAAATTATTAACTGGATTCCTCTATTTTAGTTAGTTATTATCTTAGATAAAATTTATTTAAAGTTTTGTTTATCATAAACTATATTGTAATGTATTATAACATACAATTCTGATAATATTACAAACATTATATTATAACGGTATTCCAAGTAATGTAATGATATCCTAAGCGAAAGAATTAATATAATTATAAAAATATTTCAAGAGTGGAATAATATTTCAAAAATTGTAACTATAAAAAAATATTCTAATTTTAATAACTCATTCCAAATAACATAACTATACCAATGTTCGAATTATAATAATGTTCCAAATATAATGTAATTACGTATAACGGTATTTCAATTATATAATTATAACAATATTTCAATTATATAATTATAACAATATTTCAAATCATATAGCACTTCAAGTAATATAAATATAATCCAATTCCAAATAATATAGTTATATAACAATATTCCAAGTATAATAATATTACAATTTATTATAACTTTATTTTGGAATTTATAATGAAATCTATCACAATATAAGTTAACCGGAATATTAAAGGTCACCCCCAAAAAATTTTTCCCGCGCACTTTTAAATAGTTATATTATTTTGATTTTCAAAGTACTATCCATTTCTTTAACATGCATGTTTAATTTTCTTGTGAAATACATAAAAAAATATTATTTTTATGAAATGTATAAAATTTCATTGTGAGTGAAAAACATTTACATCTCACTAAATTAACAAAAGTTTGCAATTAGTTTCCTCTAATGAGCTGCATATTGATAACAAAGCGTTTGCAGACACAGCAAGTCCCCAAATGTGACAGCCATTTCATTGTGGCACCATCTAGTGGAATTTCTCTCTGCCAAATTTTTGACGCTTGAATAAATTAAGTTCTTTTTTAAGTTAAGCAATAATAATCTCACAAATTGAGAACATGCTGATTTTACTGTGCTGTCTGCTTTTCACAGACACAGCTAAATATATTATGTAAATTTTAACATTTAATGTTTATATTATCAGCCCAATTTGAAACCAATATACTTTTTGTCACCATCAAAAACCAAAGTTTATTTAAATTTCAGAATTAATAAAGCTAAAAAAATGTAATATAATAGGTTTAAATTCTGAGAGCTTCTTAGTTTCTTTGAAAACTGCCTTACTCTAAAGAAGCTTAAAAATTATATATCTGTAGGGGGGGGAAAAAACGTCTGGGATTATAAAGATGTATTAAAGATAAGATTTCATTATTTAAATGTAATTTGGGGCAGATAGTTTATTTTTAAAATGAAAAGATAACAGCTTGATTTTAGCAGCCTAAGCGTTGCTTGATTTTTAATTCAGCATATCATACGTTATTTCAATAGAAAAGTTAAAAATCATGATTTTTTTCATCAGCGAATGATAACTTTTCTAAAAAAAAGACTAAAATAGCGTTAAAGAACATTTCAGAACCGTTTTTTATCAACTGAGGATGCTTCTTCAAGAAAATCTAAATATTATTAAAGGATATTTCTCTAATTTTAACATTGATTCGGTTTTAGTAAGTTCAGTAATTTTCTTTCTAGAAAATGTTATTGCTTATATATGAAATTCAAAAGTTTTTTTAATACCGCATGAATATACGTAACACACAGGAAGTTTCAGTGAAATTACGAGTGAAAGATATTTACAGAAATTTTAAAATAAAATATTATTTATATATTCTTTTAAATTTATATATATTCTTACATTAATTAAAAGTAAAACAAAATATATTAATGCTGTTCTGTTATTGTGCTAGTTGTTACACTAATGTTTGATTTCACAATTTTTATTTTTTTAATTATAGCACAGTAGATGAATTATTTACAATTCTAAATATTTAATTATATAACTACTTTCAAATTTTCATTCATAACATTTTCTGTACTTTTGATCTATTTTTGCTTTCTGTAAATTGTTTATTTTATGTTTTTAAGAAGTTTATATATGCCAGGTGATATAATTAAAGTTAAAGTTTAAAACGTTATAAAAAAAGAACCACTGATCAGAATGACGTCAAATTTGAAGGAATATTATTGAAGATGGGGGGATACGTTTGGCATAAAAATATTAAAAATGTTATGAACATATGGCGCTATAAACGTCAGCATACTAAAATGAAAATATTTGTTATGCACCCAACTCATTTCAATTGTTTGAAAAACGCCGAGTACACGACTTTTCCTCATTTCATGTCTAATTTTGTCATGACTGAATTTTTTTTACAAAAATAATGACCATGCACCAATAGCTCTGCAGAAGTATCGGACACTCAAGGGTATGAAAAAAGGCGCTGGTCCAATGACTGTCCAGGTTCTATAGAAAATGGTTCAAAAATACGAAGAGAAAGTTTCTTTTCATGTGCAATCTGGTAGAGGGAGGGAAAGAGTTAATTCGACGGTGGTTAAAGATGTGGCCACATCAATGCAGGAGGAGTCAAGCGGTGGTTGGCAACAGTGCAGTGCTCAAGAAATTGCCCAAACACTACATGTGCCCAAACACTACTGTGAGCATGGTGCATAAGACATCCTACATTGCTATTCATCTTCGAAACACCCTGCATTGTTATTCATACAGAATTAGTCATGTGCAGGAGTTGCTTCCTTCTGACCTGCCAGCAAGAGAGATTTTGCCTTAGAATGCCTTGCTCGCATGAAAGTGAACAATGAATGGCTGGGAAAAATTTTGTGATCAAACGAGGCCCATTTTCATTTGACAGGAAATGCCAATACATAGAATTGCCGAATATGGGTAACAGAGAATCCACTCGCAACTCAATCATTGCCACTTCATCCTGAGAAGGTCATTGTGTGGTGCTAGTTTACAGCATCATTTATCACAAGGTCATACGTTTTCGAGGAGATGGATGCTTTTGGTCCTGTTACCATTACCGTCACAGATCAGCATTATGAGTGTCTTTTGTGTAACTATGACCTTTAAGATCTTCAACAGCGTGGGAGTTTGGATGGGATAATTTTTATGCAAGATGGTGCTCCTCCGCACATTACCAATTCAGTGAAGCAGCTGCTGAAGAGGCATTTTGGAAATGCTAGAGTTATCAGCCGCCATTTCTCTACAGCTTGGCAGACCTGATCACCTGATCTTAATCCGTGTGACTTCTGGATGTACCGCTATCTGAAAGATGTGTTCAGTGCTCCGATTGCACACTCAGTTGAATTGAAGTCACTTATTGTGCAAAACATTCTGAACGTTACCTTGGAGACACTTCGATCAGCTGTAGAACATGCTGTTTCTCGATTTAAACTTGTTGCAGAAAGCAGTGGGCAGCATATTGAACATGTTTTGCGGCAGCCCCACGAAACTTTAAAACTGGTTTGAAAGGTCCTTTTCATGCGTTTTTTTTATCCTCAGAAAAACAAAAAACCTAGTTGATTGGCGCTTTCGGCCTCGCTATAGTTTAAAATTGATTTTTCCCATCCTATGTGATATGATCTTGCAGTGGTCAGTGGGCTAAAGTAACTGAAAATTTCTCACCTGAACAGTAGTGCACACTAACAGAACACTTGGTATAACATAAAACTTACACCTCCGTTGTTCTTTTACAATTCACTGTCATTTCTAATGTAACCCTTTTAAATTATGATGCTTACAGCGCCATCTGTCACTTAAGTTTAGAATTACTTTTTGATGCTATATGCGTTCCCCTATTTCCTATAATACTCCGCTCAAATTTGAGGTCTTTCAGATCCTCGGTTCTTTTTTATAGCGTTTTGAAACTTTAATTTTAATTATAATCGCCGTGTATATACTAGCTGACTCAGCCGCACCTTGCTATGGCTTTGTTTTAATAATTTGATTTAATATTATTCCAAGCTATTCAATTATTATCTAAGCTATTATTGTATCGATCCGTGTTTAATGAGAAGAAAAAAATCATTGAAATTAAACTGTCTAAACTTGATGTTTCGTAATAAATTTTGGATGTTTTTAAATTGATTGTATTGTTGTTCCAACTATATCAAGGATAGGCATTAAGTATATCCCTTTTAAGGTCCAGCTTGCCCGATCGTGTGGATTATATATAGAGAGAGATACTTTCTTATTTCTTAAGGATCCGAAATATTACCTTTAAATATTACATTATTCTGGTTATTAACAGTACTATATTGACCCCAATGACACTTGAAAAGATAATAGAAAAATTCACATATCCCCTGGCACGTGGAATGTTTCAGATAGAAATTGCGGCCTGGGTCTTAAAGAGCTATAGCGATCAATCGGTGGACTGTTAATGCCAAGACATTTTGGTGTGGCCACCTTTACCGCATACTAATAAAAACATATTTATGGAATACAGACACTTGCTAGACTGGATAATCAGCTTTTCACAATCATTGTCTCTGTATTTACTTTAGCAAGTTATTTGATAAATGTGTAGACGACACGTGTACCTTCATTGGAAGTGCACGATGATGCTTAACACGTTCACTGTCCTCGTAGGGGGGGAAAACTATCACTGCGATGCCAGCTATGCAAATAAATTGTCCTCCCCATACCAACTGAAAGGGAGAGTAAATGTTCATGATAGTTCTTACCGTGATATCACGGGATAGGTCTTTAAAACATTATACCATATCCCGCCCTTTCATGGGATTGGGCTTTGTGATGATGTCAAGTCCGCGTGATGTTGAGGGTCTCGTCAACGAACAAATTAAGTGCAAACTCGGTTTCAGTTTTGTTGTTTCATATATGTTATCTGTTTGCAACATTGAATACGTTCTCGCACCATGGTCTAGCTGTATCTCATAGTTGTTAAAGCATACAAACTGACAATTATAAATTTCTTTGTAATAAATATACTAATCTAACATGTTTTAAAAGTTAGGTACAACGCGGAAACAAGTGTTAAGAAATAGAAGCATGAAACTTTAATACAATTGGCCCCGTATACGCTACTGGGTGGACCGAAACACCTTAAAACATTAGAAGTACCCTTTACTCTGTTAAAGTCTGCCCATCTATGAGCTATATGTTTTAAATCAAATTGCATTTAAATTTATAAAAGATGACTTTTCGAATTTTGAAATTATATTCCACGTCATTGTTAGTATGTAAGGTAGGTGATTTATTTTTAATTAAATTCATATATATATATGAATGTATTTTTTGTAAGAAATAATAAGATTAAAATGGATATTGATAGGTTAAAAGAGGAAAAATCTTACGAAATCGTTAAATAGTTTTAAAGTTACAATCATGCAGCCAGTAATTGAATATACTACTGAATATAACCAAATTTAGAATTTTTTATACTTTTCTCATATGAAGCATTCATTCATAAAAATAGTTAATTGAAAAAACTGAAAAATGTATTACATTCAAACGTATTTAAATGAGGACATCGTCAACTGCTATATCAGGGTTTTGTTTCAGAAATGAAAATGAATACACCTGTTTCAATGTATATTTGAATGTGTCATGTAATCTACAATACACATATGAACTATTGATGATCAATCGCATTCAATGTTATTCTAATATATCAACATTAAGGAAGATGCATGGCATAACATAAGTTCAAATTTGTTCTCTCAAGTCATTCAGAGCTGTTTCAAATACATAAATTAATCTTCTTTGCCTTGTGTTAAAGAGATAAATGTTTCTGCAGCTGTGTTACAGTTATATTCTGAATAAAATGGGTATTTAATTACATGATTGATGTTTTAGGAGGGGATGAAAAATGAGAAGGACACACATATATATACAATAGAATTGTTTGAAATCGTTTGAGGACAGATATGATTCAGCTTAAGTGATTATAAAATAAACGATAGTTGATTAGTAAGTGTTGAAATGGATTGAATGTGCAGGTAGAGGGAGATTAGAAATATTTCATAGCGTTAGGTATTTGTATGATTAGTCAGTGCTGAATAATCCAAAGTTAAGTCCTATTTTCTCGATCTATTACTGTGCTTCTTTAGCAATCTTATAAGTATATTTATATCTTGAGCGATAGAATATGTTAGAAATTGGAACAACTTACTTAGGAGTGGTATTAAATGCTACGTTCCTTATTTTGCCTAAAACGCTTATCTCCTTTCTCCAGTTCTGGAAAGGGGAAATGCCTCAAAGGGAGGGGAAAATGCTAAAAATGAGATTAATGAAATCAATGCAAAGTTAAAGTTAGCTTACGCACACCTAATGAGATCAGGATAGAAATAAATGTGCAGCACAATTTATGCTAGATATTCCGAATCAAAACTTTGGGAAATTATCAAGAGCATTAACAAGGATCAGTTTGAAGTCTGTGACTCATTTAGAAATTCTAATGAAGATTTTTCTCAATGAGAAATCAGTAGCAAACGACCTGGTGGCCCATTACCAATTAAATAAAACTTTTCATCTGAGAAAAGAACCATCTTGAAAAAAATCAAAATTGTCATCTATGTCTGTTATAGTTCTGATCTGAAGTGTTTGAAAAATCTTTTTAATCTCTTTATAAGGTATCCGAATACCCTAAAATTGTCAATTTTGCCAAAAATGACAATTTTTATTATGATGTTTTATAGGCCATCTTATTAGCTTCATAAAAATACCACGTTTATTATTTTCCGTTCACTACAACAGAAACTACAAGAATTTTAGTAAAAGCAGGCGCCATTACTTTAAGCAAGATGTCATACTTTAAAACACGCTATACTCGAAATGTGTTTTTATTAAGTGCTTAATCTGGGCCAGTGAGTGTTAAAAAAAATTAATAATTAACTGAAACTTTTGTGTAAGTTCACTGCTGGCCACCGTAAATGCAACACTAAGCACAACAAAATTTATTTTGTAGATAACATGTTGACCAAGTATCAAATCATTAAATTTATAGACTTCTGTGAAGTGTGGTTCCTGCCAAAATCAGTAGCCACAGCAGCCGTCATTGTTGGAGATCACCGCTGCCACACGCCTCGGCATTGGTTCAAAGAGACTTTGGATGTGTTCTTAGGGTACAGCAAAATAAGCAGCTTCAACACATTGCCAAAGTTGATCTGGTGTGGCAGCTGGGGGTGTAATCTGGGTCAATCGTTGAGCAGCCATTGACCACATGTTTTCTATCGGCGAAATATCTGGAAAGCGTGCCGGCCAGGAAAGCAATTCAATCTGGTGATAGACGAAGAACATTTGGACAATGCGTGCCACGTTTGGTCAAGCATTATCCTGTTGAAATATGGCTGTGGCAAAGCCCTGAAGGTAAGGATGGACAACTGGCTCCAACATCTCGGAGATGTAGAGCTGGCTGTTTAATGTACCGGCAATGCGTACTAGAGGAGTGTGAGAGTGATATCCAATACCGCCCCATACCATAATAACCGGTGCAGGACCAGTGTGGTGGTGCATAACGCAGCTGTTCATCGTCCTTCTCCACGATGCCTCCAGACTCGAATCAGACCATCGTGGTGTTGCAGACAGATGCGTGACTCGTCAGTAAAAACAACTTCATTCCATTCTGCCATCCACATCCTACTTTCATCGCACCATTGGTGTCGGAGACGTCTGTTTTTCTGCGTCAAAGGTAGACCAAGCAATGGATGTCTTATTGACAGACCACTCTGCTGTAAATGGCGTCGAATTTTACGCGGTGATACTGAATGATGCGTTACAGACTCAATGTGCTGTGCTATGGTCCGTGTGTGACTGAACGATCCGTCCCTGCCATGTGCACAATTTGCCTGTCCTCACGTGAAGTGGTGCACTGAGGTGGATGCGATGACCACATCGGTCCGTCGTGCCCTCCTGCATCCAACGGTCACATATCTACATTACAGTTGTTTGGTTTCGTCCAATACGACTATCGATTTCCCTGAAAGATAATCCACAATCCGGTAGGCCACTATCCTTCCTCTGTCGAAATCGGATACTTGATCAAAAGCTGATCGCTGTTTTCTACGAGGCATTACTGATCGTTTTTTGAAAAACTACAAGAAAAACCCAGTTGCCGAACTTGAAATCGTCGAAATCTCCAAGTCTTAAATAGCGCTTTGAGGTGGCGCCACAGGTGTGCGTTATGTGTGTCTGCGCTGAAATTCTAGTCATTTCATATTTCACCTCCACTAATGCATGTTGTAAATTTCATGTCATTTGTGTGTTTCCTTCAGGGTGTTGCATTTATGGTGGCCAGCAATGTAGTAGAAGTGTTTTAACAATCAGATTTATCAATCACTGTTTTATTACAAAATTTACAGTCACTTATGCTAATATAAACACTGTTTTTTTAAGCAATTTCATATAATAACTAAAATAAAGTGCTCTAGTTTTTTTTAAAAAATAATATATCTCTTATCATGAACTTCAATTCAAAAATGAATAACAAAACAACACATTAGAATACAAAAATTGAAAATTTGTTCATAAACATTTGGTACACAATGGGCCATGTTTATGTTATTTTTTGTAAATTATACCAGTTTTTCCCCATTTTAATAACAATAAATTTAAAAAAAAAAACTGGAGCAACTTTTCTTTTTAAAAAAAAAGTTGTCGTATTCGATACATTAATTCGAAAAATGATATTCTACAAATTATGAGGTTTAAAAAGAAAAAATTGTATGGATTTTAGGAAAAAGGATTTTAGTATTTTCTTTTTATTAGTTTAATAACTTTTTTTTAAATCAAAAGAAACTGTAAAAACACATTTCACCACACTATCTTTATACCCTGGTTTCAAGTTATCCATATATTGCATAGTTTGTTTTTTAAAATATGGTCACAACAGTATTTAAAAGAAATTCATTAGTCATAAAGTGCACTACTGTTTGTGAAAAATACAACACCAGGAAGGTATCATCAGAATTAAAGAGTCATAGTACCTTTTATTCTTCTGAAAATCGAATTTTTTAAAAACATATTAAGAAAGTAATATAGACTGTTAAGAACGTTTTAAAGCAAACCCCGTTGAAATCTGACAATAATTATGCTCTCAGCGATAAAAAATGTAAGTGTCAAAAAATACTTAACCCTTAGAAAAATGTAAAGAAACATATCTTTCTTTAGATTCTGCTTGGAATTTCTTTATTTGTTATTTGTTCCATCAGTATATTGCACTTTTAAGCAACATGAGGTCTGTTGGTGACTCTCCTCATACTTTTTAATCTCGGTCAAGTGCGGAGGTTGACAACTCAATTTTACGGCATAGAACTACTGATCAAAAATATCAGCATCTTACAAAACAACAATTTATATTGGTCTAAAATGAATCAACACTGATATTTAATGATGGACTCTTTAAACGCCTAGATATTATGAAAATTCCGGGTTTTAAAATAAAATAATTTTTTTTATTTCAGATTTTTAGGCATGACTACCGGGAATGGAAATTATTTATATGTCGAACAAAAAAGATTCCGAAGTCACTGAGAAAAAGTGAGAAAAAAATATTCAAGGACACTTAATGGAAAAATATGCCTCAATATATGAAAAGGGTGCATTTTAAGTGTAAATAGATTTATTTTAATGCAAAAATATTAAAATTTAGTCTTTAAACTTGATTTTCTCAGTTTCTAAATTTCCCACTTTCCCACAAGATTTAATAAAAGTATCAGTTGCAGAACTACTATATTTTGTATGTATAATATATTGTACATCTCCATTCTGTATGCCTCAATTTATAGGATGGAATCAGTAGAATTTTATAATGTGATAAATGCTAAAAGAATAGTGACTTTAAATTTTTTCAAATTCTTTTAATTTTAAAAAATAGTAAAATATGATTTAAATGTAAAATTAGAGGTATACAGAATGCAGGCATTCTTAAGCATTAAATTTATATAAAAATATAGGATCTACTTTTAGTCTCTTAAAAGTAATCTTGTGGGTAACAGAAAGAAAGCTATTTAATGTTTATTATTTTTATATTCAAACCTAATGCTATTTATAAAAATAGAATAGTTCTATAGCAAATTTTTTTCTTTTATTTTAATCTTTGTACTTTTCTGCACGAACTGTAAGAAACTCCTATTAAAAGGAGAAGAATCTATTGATTAATGGGGAATCGAAAAAGTACATCAAAATGTGCAACATCAAGACTCCGCAAGGTACTATCCCTCCTTAAATGAACCTTGCAGCAAATATCAATTATAGGATGTCACATAAAATAGGAAGGTTTCAGAGCCACCGCGCATGCGTGGTGTGCGCAGCGCCCTCTGAACTGATGCTGGAAGTGGTTTAAAAAAGTAATGTAGTGGGGCGTTGAAAATAGTTAGTGAGTATTTGTTAGTGGCAAACGTTTAGTGACACCTAAGTATGCCTCCACGTCGAAATAAGGAGAAGAAAGACTGTAAGAACTCCTATTAAAAGCGAATAATTTATTGATTAATGGGAATCGAAAAAGTACATCAAAATGTGCAACATCAGTCTCCGCAAGGTACTATCCCTACTTAAATGAACCTTACAACAAATAAATATCATTATAGGATGTCACATAAAATAGTAAGGTTTGAGAGCCACGCGCATACGTGGCGTGTACAGCGCCCTCTGAACTGATGCTGGAAGTGGTTAAATAGACGATGTAGTGGGCATTGAAAATAGTTAGTGAGTATTTGTTAGTGGCAAACGTTTAGTGACACCTAAGTATGCCTCCACGTCGAAATAAGGAGAAATTCCAACAAATTATGGAGTTTGAACGCGAAAGGATTATCGGCCTTCAAGAAGGAATTTCCTATCGTGTGCAATGGAACAGTTCCCCAGTGGTGCCAATTTGGAAACAGTGGAATGATGAGCACAGAAAATGCTCGAAAACTGGCAGTAGATGACGGAAGGTGACGTCAGCGCATGACGATTGGCACGCGTTCCTCATGGTGGTGAATACCCGTTTAGCTTCCTCCAAGCAGTTGGCAGCACGGTGGTCTACTGCTACGTGTGTACTAATGTCGGCTTCATCAATTCTTCGACGTCTGCTACACTGTGGATTGCATGCAAGGGTGCCTGTATACCGGATCTATCTCACAGCTTACCATCGATGCCTGAGTCTGAAATGGGCTCATGAGCACAGAATCTGGCAAGCTGATTGGCACCAAGTTGTCTTTTCAGATGAATCATGCTTCAATTGGTGGGACCCTGATGGTCACATTCGTGTTAGACGCTATGCCGGTGACCGTTGCCTTCCAGAGTGCGTTATCGAACGACATAGTTGCCTTACACCTGGAGTTATGGTTTAGGTTCGATTTCGTATCGTGGACGACCCAATTTGCAACGAATTTAGGGTAATTTGAATAGCAACTGGTACGCCCGTGAAGTGTTACAGCTCAAAGTCGTTTCCTTCCTTCAAGGAATCCCTGGAGCTATCATTCAGCAGAATAATGCACATCCACCTGTTGCAAAGATTGTTTGTGACTTCTGTTCTGCCCAGCACATGCAACTTCATCCTTGGCCTGCTTATTTGCGAGATATGTCGCCTAATGAGCACGTGTGGGATTTGGTTGGTTGGCGTCTTGTTCGTGATCTTCATCCTGCAGCTTCAAAAGACAAACTTTTGCTGCGCGTACAAGCAATATGGAATTATCTTCCACAAGCAGACATTCAAAATCTGTTTGACTCCATGCTACGTCGTAAAACAACACTTATTACAGGGCATTGTGGTTACACAAATACTAATTTCAAACACTTAATATTGTTTTTTTCTTTGAAAATTTCGTCACTTTTTGTATTAATACAAGTTGTTTATGCATTAAAATTTATTTAATTCTGATGATTTTTTTGGTGTTGAATTTTTTACAAACAGCCGTATATATTATTTGTTACTTCAATGTCGATATTGAAGACATATATAATCTGGATTATATTTTGAATTTTTAAATTTTTTTTTATGATTAAACTTTCAAATTCTTGATGCTCAATCTGGGTATCTTTTTTCTCTTTTTGTGGGTTAAAAGAAACTTTGAACACAGACAATTGACTTGAAGTAGAGGTTGATAGTAAATTTGTTTAAGAAATTTGCTGTTACAAACTAATTCATGGTATTTTGTTAGTTCTCAACCTTTTCTAGATTTTTCTTAATTTTGCTCGTTTTTTGCCCGTTGATTTATCTTCTTTTTCCAGTAAAAAAATGCTGATTTTTTTAAATTGAATACTGTAAAATGTGGGTCCCTAGATATTATGGGAATCAACGTGGGAACTTAGTTCGCGAACCTTAAATCCAGTCACTGGGAAGAAGAAAGAATGACTTTCCTTCATCCTTACTCTAATCGATCAATATTTGAAAAGATATGAAGTATTAAAAAA
>BMAO01035315.1:0-25058 GCA_019973975.1 Trichonephila clavata
TTTCTGAAACTTAATGGCCGTTCATCTTAAAAAAACCCAAATCAAATTCTTGAAACCAATACAGGTAGGAATGGCGATTTTAGACATATCAAAAGTCCTAATTTATTCTTTTCACTATGAGTACATGAAGCACCATTACGACTCGAAAGTAAGGCTCATGTATACAGACACCGATTCCTTATCTATGAAATAAAGACTGAGATTTTTATAGTGACATGAAAGACGATATTAACTTATATGACACTTCAGACTATGACAAAAATAACATTTTTAAGGTATCCGAACACATTCGGAGTACTTTTTAACAAAATAGCATACTAAAACATTATAAATGCTCTTTTAGGACTCAATATCAATAAATATTACTATTTAACTATCAAAATTTAATATAAATTACCTGAATTTGCAAAAATCACAATTATAAGTTAAATTTTAGCAGTATTTTTGAAAAACTTCAAAGCAGTTAGAGAAAAATTAATAAACATATATTAGTAAAAGTTTTACGAAAACAAACTAGATGCATTTATCTAGAAAATGTGTTAAAATTTTAATTTTTATTAAAATTTAAAAATTTTAGAGATGATTGAGTAAACCTTATAAGAAATATTACATTTTTTATGAGACCATTATTTAAATAACAAGCAAAAACTCAAAAAGTACTCATATAATAAGACATATTTTAGTACATTCTCTAGAAAATAACGTAAATATCAGGTTTAAAAAGTTTTATAGAAATACATTCGTAATATTTTGAGTTATCGGACTCGCCATGAAAGATTTTGAGCCATTTAAATGCCCACTTCTGGTAATCAAAAACCCACACTTCCGTTTCTAACTTTATAAAATTGATTGTAACATGCCTCTACGTAGTGTAGAAACAAAATAAAGTATATATCGTAAAGTCAAAAGATAGCTCTATATTCAATAAAATAAAAAAACAAAAATATCTGTCTTGACTGAATTGGATCATTTTCAACGTGTTCGGATACCTTAATTTACCTCTAGTTAACAAAAATGTCTTCGGGAAAATGAAAGATGAAAACAAAGGAAATATTATGACAGAATATGTAGGATTAAAATCGAAAATGTATGCTACAAAACAAACCATAAGATTGAAAAGTGGTTAAAAGGAATTAAAAACAAACTTTAAAAAATAAAATAACATTTGAGGACTAGAAAGTCTGTCTTTTTAATCAAAAATTAAAATATGTTGACATGAACTTAATTATAGATCCAAATTTCATTCAATACACTCCATAAAGGAAAACAAACTTGCTCTGTCTTATAAAGATGACAAAAGGTTTATTAATGATGATGCATTACTACGCTTGCCCATGGACATTGGTCATTGATGAACTTAGACCTATTCGATGAGCTGTAAGACATAAAATCCAATGATGACACAATAATGTAATTTTTGTAATGTAAATAAAAGATTGTAATGTGAAATGGAATGCTGCTTTTGTAAATAAACAACTTACTTTGTATCTTTTTGTGTAATCCTTATACTGAAATCAATTTTACAATTTGTTGTTCTCCTGTAATATATATATATATATTTTATTATATATATTATATATAAAAAATATATATAATATATACACAATTGTAATGTAAAACTCAATACAAGATGTTGATTTCTGAATAAACAATTTACTTTGTATCTTTGCTGTGTATGTGTAATCATTATACCGAATTAAAATTTACAATTTGTTATTAAAGCAATGTATAATAAGTATTTTTTTTTATTTCTATTCAATTAAGAAAAAAATAATGAAACTAAATGGTTATTGCAATGAATAGTTATACAATTTATACTCTTTGGAAAAGGCAAAGAGTTTGCTTTAAACACATAAACATAAATTTTTCCTTACTTTTATACAAAATATATTTAAAATATCAGTTATGCTTAACATACTTAGATAATTTGTTTGAAAGACGTATATTGATATTTATCTTTTAAAATGACACTATTTCAACATAAATTAAACTAGAAAGCAGTATGAAAAAAAAATTAACACTATAACCGTATAAAAAAAAAACCCCAATTTTTTTAGATTTATAAAACTAAACTTTTTAAAGCCAAATCTTGTCGGAAACTTATACAAAATATTTATACAGTATTTTTTTTCTTACTTTTGTATGAAATGTATTTAAGATATCATTTATGCTTAAACATTCTGAGAAATCTTTTTTTAATATACCCAAACTTATTTTTAATAAGAAAGTATCTCAACATAAATTAAGCTAACAAACAATATAAATAAATTTAACTCAAATTAAACATTTAAAAAATCATTTTATTCAGATCCTCATACTATTTAAAATAATCAGGTGGACATAACATTTCTCTTACTTCTCTTAAAGTATTATCTAAGCAAAGATTTTCCAAAAATTCTTCAGTTACATAATTTGTAAGTTTCAATAATAAAAAGTGCTCATTTTTTTTTTCAAAAAAAGATTATAAAAAAACATCCAAGAAAGCGATTTAAATTTTTTTATTTCTATTCAATTAAGAAAAAAATAATGTAACTAAATGGTTATTGCAATGAATAGTTATACAATTTATACTCTTTGGAAAAGGCAAAGAGTTTGCTTTAAACACATATACATACATTTTTCCTTACTTTTATACAAAACATATTTAAAATATCACTTAGTATGTTAAGCATAAGATAATTTGTTTGAAAGACGTATATTGATATTTATCTTTTAAAATGAAACTTTTTCAACATAAATTAAACTAGAAAGCAGTATGAATAAAATTAACACTATAACCATATATATATACCTTTTTTTTCTTTCAGATTTATAAAAATAAACTTTTTAAAGCCAAATCTTGTCGGAAACTTATTAAAAATATTTATACAGTATTTTTTTCTTACTTTTGTATGAAATGTATTTAAAATATCATTTACGCTTAAACATTCTGAGAATTTTTTTTTAAATGTACCCACACTTATTTTTAAAAAGAAAGTATCTCAACATATATTAAACTAACAAACAATATAAATAAAATTAACTCAAATTAAACATTTAAAAAATCATTTTATTCAGATCCTCATACTATTCAAAATAATCAGGTGGATGTAACATTTCTCTTACTTCTCTTAAAATATAATCTAGGCAAAGATTTTCCAAAAATTCTTCAGTTACAAAATTTATAAATTCCAATAATAAAAAGTGCTCATTTTTTTTTCAAAAAAAGATTATTATAAAAAATATTCAAGAAAACGATTTAAAACACTCCACAGCCATCTTGTAGAATCAAGATCAGACCCGCCGCCTGCGCCGCCTCTACAGGAGAAAAACAACTCAACTCCCCCATCAACTCGAAAAACAAAACCATAGCAGTAGGAAAACAACTCAACTCCACGCAGCATCCACAGAAGGGAAACAACTCCGCGCCTGTGCCTCCACAGGAGGAAAACAACTCAACCCTGTGCCTTCGCCTTCGCCTTTACCGCAGAATCGGCTTTTCTTGCCTACTAATGGGTATGACGAATCTTTACCGAAGCAATCAGCAGGTTAGGCTTTGAAACTCTGGAACACCCTTTCAACAGTCCAGTTATTGCTCCTTCAGAATTTTATCTCTTTGGAGCGCTCAAGGAAGGTTTGAGAAGTCGTCGATTTACCACAGACATGGACTCTCGGTATGCAGAGAAAAAGTGTCTTCACGACCAATCGAAAAAATACCAAAAAGGCATATTCAAAAATACCTGTCGTACACCCATCTTTGTTGAATAAAGTTGTAAAACGAAAAATGCAAGCAAAATTTTTGACTAACTCTCGTATAATGTATGAAAATAGAAGTCAGACAATTTAATATACTTCCTTATTGTGATTATTAAATTGAAAGAAAGTTAAAAATATTTGCGGAATAATATTAAGTTTCTCACTATTTTTTGTAATAATGCAGAAAAATTACTATACAAATATAAAAAATATATTTTGTGTTAAATATTGTGTGATTCGATGTCTTTATCATTCAATATTTTTTTTACTTGTACAGTAGAGCGTCGATTATCCGGACAAAAGTCCGGATACGTTTTCGAACAGAGCAATGCTCAACAGTTGCTTCGTGTGAGGCCAAAAGTGACGGAAAACCCAAGGTGAGGGATATTTGGGGAATTTCAGTTGTGTGATTTGGTAAACATCAGCGTGGAATATTAGGTCAGTTTGTTTCCAAGTGAGGGGAGGCATACATGCTCTTTTGTTGAAGTAGAAACCAGAATGGCATGCGATGCAGAAGACTGTGGATTTCAAATGCTAAATGGTAACGAGATTGTGACTTCCGTGGAAGAAGAATCCGACCCTGTCGATGATGAAACGAATGAAGACGTGGGCAACAACAGCAACGAAAGTATCAAGGGTCCATCAAATTCTGACGTGTTCTCTGCATTAGACAGCTATGGAGTGGTACGAACAACAATCAGAGTACTGTCCTACCCAAGTACTGCTGTTCAAGAGAAAAAACGAAGGTGTACAATGGTACAGAGAAAAATAGGTGATTATTTTCCACAATGAAGGTAAAATTGCGACATTTTGCACCTATTTTGCTTTTTCTTCAAGCACGTTTCCCGCAAGTGATTTTCAACATTCGTTTAGTGTCTGGTTTCATATACTGCATGGATCGCATTCGCTTTTCGGTTATCCGAACAATCGCGTATCCGATTGGTGTCCGGTCTCAATTGATTCAGATAAACGACATTCTACTGTAAATAGATTCACAAAACACGGTAAATCAAGAGGTATCTTCTTTTTAGTTGCTCAAATTTAATTTTTTGAGGAAAGATAACATTTAACCATGTCATTAATAGTAATTTTGAACAAAAAAAATTCTCAAAAGGACGATATTTAATTAAAATAATTTTTTGCTCTAGATGTATTTCACGATAAAACTCTATAGTTTTTTTCATGTCTTGGTAGTTTTTTTTTACTCACCAGCTCACATAAAGTTCAAATAACTTAAGGAAATAAAACTAAAATTTGAAAGAATCGGCTGTAACACGGTTAATAAACCTACCTTTCAAGAACTCATTAGCTAACCGAGTCCTTATCGAAGAGTTTTCATAGTTGCTGTATTGTTATCCAAGCTGTGTGAAGCTGATAAATCTATTAACTTCAATGTATCGATCTCGAATATTTCCTCAGTAATTTTGTTTGAGTTATTTTCCCCTTGGAACATTTGTTTCAAGAGTCCGTCTAAATAAGTGGCATGATAATCTATTATTTCTTTGTGTGTACTCGTGTTTAAAAGTTCTATTTTAGAGCAAAATTAATTTTGGAATCTTTAATGGGAAGAAACGGAGTTTTTAAAATGTAAAAAAAAAAAATTTAAAAATGCGAGTATGCTTATGACTGCACTATATAACTGAAAACTTATGATTTATTATGAGCAAGATAATCTGATTTATTATGAGCAATTATATCAAATCTAATTACTACAAAATATGACTGGTTTTTATTATTTTCAATCATTATATTGAGTTTCTCGATTTTCTAATGCCGAAAACAGCATTGAGGAATACAGTCAATACTTAAATAGAATCGATATCTAAAGCAATTAAATGCAAACTTATTTTATTCTTTTAAAAAATATTAAGAAATAAAATATTTTAAAAGTATGTCTCAATTTGTTATCAAAAATAAAAATATCATTTGTGAATAAGAATTATGTTGAAGAATTAATTTCAATTGGTTCATATTTTTTTAAAAATCCAAATTTCAAAACCAAATTTTCTTGTGCTTAGACTTTATTGATTGTGAAGATTTATGACAAAAGGAATCAAGACGTTATTGACACTTAAGTACTATTGCAACCGTAACGGCGGCTTTATATGAAACAACCAATACAAGTTAACAGAACATGGTTACCAATACAAGTGTGAAACCAGGGTTGCCAATTTTGTGAATTACCTTTAACGTTAGCATTGTTGCGATAGTACGTAAGGAACAAATTACTTTAATGATTTGCATATGCTAATTTGGTTTTTAATGTCTGAACTGCAATTATGCAAAATAAATGTTAAACTACAAGTGTTAGAATGATTTTTACACTAAAACAAATTTCTGCAAAATACCCGATTTGTTGCAGTTTGAATCTTGCAGCGTGTCTAAAAATTTAAAATTCATTCACTTTTTATAATTTTCTAATACATGATAAAGTCTTTTGCTGAGCCACTATAACAATCAATTTAAACCAATGACTTTCCAAACAGTTTTAATACTTTTTCTTGACACCCCAGAAAATAAGAAAGTTCCTGTTTTGAAACCAAAAAGCAAAGTCGTACGTAGAATATAATTTTATGTATGTAAATTAATTTCAAAGATAGATGCCCCATTTTTAAGAGTGTTTCAATAAATTTATATTCATTTTTATACTTGTACGGGAGATAAATGTTTTGAAATCTTTGAGAAAAATGTTCGCATTACCAATTCAGAAATGAGCACAAAAGAGAAAAAAAATAGTGATCAATTTTTCTCAGGAAAATAATGGTAATAATTAGGATTTGTTTAACATATCATATTTGAATTGTAGAATCCAATTATTTTCTTACAATGTTTAGATGAAGCAACCCTTTAATTTATTTGCATTCAATTATTTATTTCTATATATTTTCAGATCTTCGGCTTCTTTTTAAATGAAATTTAAATAAGAAAAATCTCGCGAGAAGTAAAATGACTCGGAACATTTATTTTAAATAAACACTTCCAATTTTGATAATTAATAAAATATTTACTCTTTTGTTTTTGTTCCTTACGGACTTATCTTTTTAAATAAGTTCGGAATTGAATGACCCTTCTGAGTCGGAGTGATAATTCATTTCTTGCACGAGATTTGGTTTTTAATTGGTATCTAAAGGAGGATGTCCCAGGATTATTGGAACAAACTTTAAGAGGAGGTTTGGGACACCACAAGGTTTCAGATCTGCATAGCAATTTATAATTGGTAACGTCTTCGTTAGGCTCTTGGTGTTTTTCACCGGATCATTAAAGAAAACAAACCTGCATTAGTTTTCATTTTGGCTGTTATCACCCGCGAGGAGTATGCAGCGTCTTACGAACATCAAGCTGGTCGATATGCACCCGATTTACGGATCGTCAGAAAGATATTCACAAGGAGCAGAAAGATTGTGTCGAGAAAGTTATCCTCATAGAGATGCATCGGACAGCCGGTTGCTTACTAATTTGTATTACAATTTGGGTGAATAGGGATGATTACGAGGTAATAGGCATATTGAGGGAGGGCAACGAGTGACTTGAACTGGAACGAAATGTGTTGGATACCGTTCGAAAGAATCCCAGTACCAGTGCATGAGCTGTCGCTGCTGCCATGGTGCGATGGTGTAACGTAGTGCTTCTCAAAGTTACAATATTTGCGACCTAATATATTTAATCATTTTCATCCCCCCCTCATACAAAAAATGTATTGAATTAAAAAAAAATTCATTGACGCTATAGCTACAATACGACTTTAGCCTCTTAAGTGACGCCGGCGTATATAAACGTCTCACTCAATCAAATTATTAATTGCCCGACGTATATATACGTCTTTTTAAAGAAAGATATTTTCTGTGCAATGCTTTCCATAAAATTATTGGAATGCAATAATAAGGCTTTGGAATGCAATAAAGGGACCTAAACAATGTTTGAGAAAGATTTACTTATTTCAGATTATTTGCTTATTTATTCCCTCTCCAGTACATCATATACGTGCGCCTACATGGAAAACGGTTGGCGTCGGGGACCGAATCGCGTAACTTTTAGTCGGCAGTTAAGGGATTAGTTACAAACCGTACTAATTATCAAGATAAGTGTTAATTTTTGTATATAATTTTATATATAGCAATCCAATGGGGTCGATTTAATTATAAAACTTGTTCTTAACTTAGTACTGTTATATTAATTATAAAAAAAAAAACATTATGTAGTACTCTGATACATATGTATGTGTATTATATCAGTGCGAATGAATATTTTATTTTTTATTATTTCAGAATGTATTTTTTTGTTCATTTTCAGTAAATTAATAATTTTTTAATCATCTTTTGTTTTTGGCTTTCCAATATGCTCGCTCCCTCCTCGTAGAGTTGTCACGCTCCCTTAGGGAGGCGCGCCCCACAGTTTGAGAAACGCTGGTGTAACGCATGTTCTTCTCTGGCAATGCGTTGGAAACTTTAAACATATTTTGTGACTTTTTCCCATATCATCTACCACAGCACATTTTGACCAATAAATACTTCAGATGATCTCTCTTCAGATGATGTCTCTTCTCTTCTTGCATCTATCTTACTACTTTCCCATGACGTTTCCGTCCATGGGTTGCTATGCAAATCTGAATCCTTTTTATGTTTCAAACCTCCCCTTAAAGTTTGTCTCAATAATCCTGGGACACCCTGTTTATAAGTGAACGATAAGTGTTATAAGTGTTTAAAACGAATATAAGAATTTGTTTTGTTTTTATTACTCAACTGTTACTGATCATTTGGGAATCAAATTAATATAGGTTCTATAAGTAAGTACGTACGCATATTCTGTGGTTATAGGAGTATAAAAGTATAGTTTTTTTTAAAAAGAACTGTATAATAAGTATCTTTTTAAAGGTAAAAACAAATAAGTTGTAACTTTCCTTGCATTTCATTTTGTAACTATTTATCATTAAAATTTTACTGTTTTAACTTTCTTGTACATGATTATAATTGAACAAGTAATACAAAAGAATTTTTTTAAGTCATTTCCTACTTTGAATAGATGAATAGAAAATATTTTATTAATGACTGAAAATTTGAACAAGATCTCTCTCTCTGTATATATAGAGAGAGGGAGAGGGGAGGGAGTTGACACTAATAGTAGGATTTGAAAAAAGCGCATGATTTGTCTGCATTGTTGTAACAATGCACACCCTGTTTGGCTAGTTTGGCTGAAAAACCGGATTGCGACGCCAAATTTTGTTATTGTTTTAACTGTTGCATTGTTACAACAGTGGAGACGAATCAAAGATGGCGTCGAAAACCGGTAATTAATATAATTAATTTAATTAATGAATTATTATTTGAAAAAACTATATTAAGATCAACTGTTATTCACTAAAAGTTTAAAAAATGCATTTGAATTGTTTGAATGAATAGAAAGTATTTTATTAACGATTGAAAATTTGAAGATAAATATATATAGAGAGAGAGAGAGAGGGAACTAATAGAGTAGGAATTGAATAAGAAATCTATAAAAAAAAAAAAAAAAAAAAAAAAAAAAAAAAAAAAAAAAATAAAAAATGAATAAGAATCGTATAATAAGTATCTTTTACATGTAAAAATAAATAAGTTGTAAATTTCTTTGCATTTCATTTTGTAAATATTTATCATTAAAATGTTATAGTATTTAACTTTCACGTACATGATTTTAATCAAAAAACTATTCCTCGTTATTTTTTTTTTAGCATTGATACTCAAGTGCACATGCAAAACATTAAAAATTATGTATATTGTACAATTAAATTTTGTAAAGATATTTAACATTGTACACTTGTGCATCTATAGCTAATTTTTGTTTCTGCAAATGAACATAAAATTTAAATTTTACCGATTTAGAACACAAAAAAGAACTCTAAAATGTAAAACACATTAAAATAGAAACATGAACGTAATTCTTCATGGCACGCAAGAAACAAAAGGAGACTATACGTATTTTAATTTTTAGTTGCAGAGTTTAGTTGCAAGGTTTGTTTGCGGTTGAAAAAGAATTTGCTCTCCTAGTATCACTACTTAAATAAATAATTCGCTCCAGACATTAAAACAATACTAAAATTCACAAGAGAAAAAAATTTTATCGTCTGCTTCGGTTTTCAAATATAAATTTAAGAAAGAATATTCTTTTATAATTTAACATTTAACGTTCGATAATTTTTTTATTTGATATTATAAGCAGTGTCACTAACATATTTATTTACTTAAAACTATATTCATCACACACAAAAAAATTGTACGTATTATTTACGAATTACTAAAATACTTAAAATAAAAATCTATAAGGATTTTCATTACGTTTTCCTTTTAAGTTCTAGAATTTTTCCCCTCATCCTTCCGGGATGGTTGCAATAATTACAAATTCACGTACAATTCAGGTTGTTGTTGTTGGTGGTGGGATCTTCGATAACATTAATCACGGATGTTTTGAAACTTTATCTTTCAGTCCATTTACTTCATTTTTATGACAGGTTAAATGGAAGAAAAACGGAGAGTTCTAAACTATCACAGACGGGTATAAATTTTTAGATATGAATCTTTTTAAGGTATTTTTTTTCTGGACACTACCTTTATTTGAATTTTATTGGCGATATAGTTTAAAAATAGCTCTTCTACTGAGTAATATAAAATATGAAAGACTTCTCAAACTTTAAGTACTTGCGACCCAATTTTCAATCATAATTCTCATCGCGCCCCCCTGCATAAAATTACAATGTATTAAATTCGATAATACAATACTGTGACACCAAAGCTACAATACGTCATTTATCTCTTAAGTTCCACCGGCGTATAGAAACGTCTCGCTCAGCCAGTGCGTAAATTGTCCCTGACGTATATATACGTCTTTCCAAAATATGATCTTTTCTGTTCACTGCTATTCATATAATTATTCCGAATGCTTTGGAATGCAGTAAAATGACCTTGACAGTGTATGTGTTTGCAAAAAATTTCTTATTTATTCCCCCCTCAATACACCACATATGCGTGCAAAACGGTGGCATTGGAAATCGAATCGCGTAACTTTTAATCGACAGTAAAAGGGATTAATCATAAACCGTACGCATTATCTAAATAAGTGTTAATTTCCGTGTATAATTTTATATATGAGAAGCCCGTGGGGTCACTGGTAATTATTAAAACTTGTTCTTAACTCAGTATTGTTAAATTATAAAATACATTGTGAAGTACTGATACATTTATAAGTGTATTATATCAGAGTAAATGCTTTTTTTTTGTTATGTCAGAATGTATTTCGCTTGTTTAATTTCAATAAATTAATAATTTTCTAAAATATTTTTTTTTGTTTTCTAATTTTCAATATTTTTACGCCCCCCCCATTTTAGGGTTATCACGCCCCTCTAAAGGGGCGCACCCCACCGTTTGAGAATCGCTGAAGTAAGTCATTCTTAAAGCTATTAATGATTTTCAGCAATATTTTCATTATCTGCTTTGTTTATAATTACATAGGTTTGCAAAGGTTAAACTAGAGAGAGAGAGCAAGATAAAATAGCGAAATTGGAAAAATTATGGAGTGGCAAGATCCTAAGTAAATTAAAATAAAGTGTGTGTACTTATAACCCCACCATATAAGTGAAAACTTCTAATTTTCCAATTTGAATAGTATATATGTGTAATAATTCCCTCTAATATGATTTTTAGTAACTTTTTAATTATTTGGGTCCAGTCCTTTAGGACTCGCGTTTAATTATTTTAATTGGCTTGCCCACATAGTCAGGATTTTAACTAAAATCGAATAGTAAGATTGCGTCAGAAGCTATCGGGTGCTAGTTTCTGAGCAATCGTGGCTTCTGTTAGAAGAAGTCACGCGACCTTCACCACCCAGTATAAAAATCGAGAGTTCTCTGTTCCTCTTTTTTTTTTGTCTATTTGCATTCATTATGTAATCATCACTGCTTGCTTTTCGCCATGTCGCTTGTGTCTGTTTTTACATATTCTTATCAAGTAACTGTAAAATACAAATGTGGACGACCTTTTTTAGATTATGTGTGATTTTTTTTATTGAAAACAATGGTAAAATCCCCGTGCACCACAAAGTATCACACAGGGCTCACAGAAGTAAGTATTAAGCACACAATACAAAGGAATAAAGAAAAAAAGAAATTTTTTTAAAAAAAATAATTTCTTGAAGTTGGGAAGAATTAAAAATACTCACAACAAACTCACTGAACTTTTTAAAAGCACTTCTGGTGGAAAGCAGTTGAGGAAGATTCGGAGGCCAATTTACATTAAGTCCCTTGAATGCCAGTCTTAGGATGTTCTCTTTCAAACTTTATAACACAGAAAGAGCACATGTTCTACATTTTCCTCGCCACCAACATCGTAATCACAGGAAGATGACGGAACTAAATTAAATTTGTTCAAGTAACTTTTAAAGTTGCTATGACCAGTTAGAAATTGGGTTATTTTGTTGTTAGTTATAAAAATGATGGCAGGACAGTCTCTCATTAATGGTTGGAATGAGAGACCATTATTTGATGTGAGATATTCTTGATTCCAAGACTTCACCATTCTTTCCTGCATAATCTTCTTGTAAAATGACTTAGGAATATTAACGGAAATGTCAATTTTGCGCTTGGTTGCAGCCTTGGCTAGCAAATAGGCCCACTTATTTCCAAAAATGCCCGAGTGTCATTATGTGTGATTGAAATAAAATATTTCAACCTTAATTCTGAAGCGGTTTCCTGAAACCAAATATGCAAACAATCCAATTACACCACCACCAGTTAGTATGGGCGCAAATGACGCAGTGAAGCACAAACACAAAAAATAAGAGGAATGAAAAGGTAAAGTGTTTATTGAAAGCGTCGTTCATAAGTGTAAAGTTTACAATAACTGTTCAAAATTGCGTCCACCAGTAGCGATTCCTGCTTGACAGTATCGGTAGTGATTGACATACACATCCAAGAATGCCAGGTATTCCACGCGCACGTGCAGCTGCTTCATATATTCAACCAAAAAGATCCTCATCTACAGCTGAGTTTTCCTTTGGAGCACCTAGCCCATCAGGGCTTTTATCTCCCATCTTAGAAGGTGAATGCATGACTGATTGTTACTTGCCCATGTTAAATTATAGGTAAGAATTAGTTGTTAAATGAGAAATAAATTAAATTAACTTATGATAAATAAATTAAAATACATTGCAGTAGATTATGAAAGAAATTTATTAGAAAGCTCTTCTAAAAACTATGAAGGAAAAATTTAAATTACTGATGATCAGAGCTATTGAATTTACTTTTAATTCCCTGGGCCAATGGTGGCCTCGAGAGGTTGAACTGCACGACCAACGGGGTAGCAGCTATTCGTATCATGTTGTGAGTAGGATAGTGTTGAGTTTTATGCGTGCTCCTTTCCCGAGTGGTGAGAATGAGAGTTCTGATCCTCATTTGAATCAAGTGGGGAGTCGCATAAAGAAGATTTTTCAGATGTGTCCATAAAAAGTAATCAAGGCTAAAATAAACATAAAAAACCGCATAAAAGAAATCTCACAAAAATAGTCGAAAATTTCATAAATTACATATAACAAACAATTTTATCGACATATCACAAAACTTTTATTATGCGGTGGACAGGGATCGCATGAGAAAAGTCGCACTTAAAAAATTCGTCAATTATTTACGAAATTTCTGAGAAAGTTCTTCCATAACAAAATAAAAAATTAAATTACGCATGGAAACATTTTAAAAACATTTAGTTTCTCATTGCATACATGGAGAATTTTTCAAAATGCACATACAGAATTCATTGCTACTCATCGTAATGCAAAGCGCTCATCTCCCTGTGATGAATAAGTTCAAAATCGCTTTCTTCACTTGAAGATAGTTTTTAATTAGTTATTTTCTAGCATAATAAAGTAAGAGATAAACTTTTGCGATGAAGGTTGGTTTGTTGGTAAGTTGCTTGTAAATGCCACGAGAACCAAATATGCGTGATGGAAGCTCTTTTTGGAATTTCTAACTCCTTTTGGAACTGGTATCTATTTTAAGAAAATGCTTATCCGATTTGTTGGAAGGCTGGATCCTAGCATATATTGTATCCACTTTCAAAGAATCCGGCTCTTCATGTCCGTCTTCATAATCTATCGAATTATTGATAATGCCACTGTCATTGAAAGTTTCGTCTTTAATCAAGTGCGTGCTTCTAATGCGTTGCGAGAAAGCAATGAAACGTACATTGTCGAGAGACTGTTTATAACCAATTAACAGAGCGTCTTGAATTGTATGTATGTACATTGATAGAAAGCTTTACAGTAGCGCCAAAACCGTTAGAAATTCATACATCGCATTAAAAAAAATATCGCACAAAAAATCGTACAAATAAAACCACACAAAAGTATAATCACATAAAAAAGGACCGCACTAAAACATATTCTACTGTATATATAATCAGGAATTTGGTAGACGTTATTAGTAATATAAATTACGCACGACAAACATTTAATAAAAATACAAGGAACACCTCAAAAAGCTGCATAATTGAACAAATTTCTTCAATATTTATTTATTAATTAACGAGTTAAATATGCAGATCTTGGTGCATTTTCTCAAACTTTGAATGAGACCCGTTGCCAAAAGCCCTCCAATAGCTATAGAGTGTGATTCTAATATTCACTCAGTCAAACTTTGAATTTAAATTTGTTTTCTTTGTTTAATTTCAATTTTCTCTTCAATACTTTACACCAATAAATTTGCTGTGTAACTTGCCAGCAGTCGATAGTGAAATCGACAAACAGAACCAAAACCAAAAATTAACAACATGAAGTAGCCAAAAACAAAATCGGAACTGATGTTACAATACTCTCAAGTAGATAGGTGTGAATAGATTCATACCTTACTCCCTAGATTTTTACCCTATTTTTCCTACATCATATCGTTCCAGAAATTCCACTGTCTTCTATCGATAAACAGCATTATTCTGTAATTTCCTGTTAACTAGCTTTTCTGGAACTATTTACTTTTCTTCAGCGGCCAGGGAATACTGTACACTTTTACTTTTTATCAGACGAAGACGAAATAGGCGCGGGAAAAAGCTTTTAGAATTAGTGGCTAGAATCAAGAAAGGATGCCAGAAAAGACGTGTTTTCCGCTATCTGGTAACGGAACAAGTCTATTTCTAGAACAGTGATTCTTAATTTCCTTTGTTTGATAGACCTTTCACCAATAAAGCAAAAAAAAAAGCAACGCTTCCTTTTTCAAACTGAGTTCCTTTCTCTTGGGAATCGTTTCTCTGAAGCGAGCTTAAAAATAATGTATGTATTGAAAATAAAGGTACCATCGAAATCAGTAGAATTAGAAAGAGAAAACGATAATAAGAATATGTGCAGCTTTTTTAATATAAAAATAATTATATTTAATGAGAAAAAAATGAGAGATGTGGAAAAAAGGTTTTGAATTATATTTGGGGTTAAATATGTTCCACACGAGTTAGAAAAAACAAGTAATTCATGTATGTTGTCTTCTCTAAAAATATCTTATGAAAGTATCGGGTATCCAAAAAGTATGATTAAACTTGACATGTTAATTACAAAAAAAGAATAAGATATATTTACTTATGGTTTTTTTTACCCATAAAGAAAACATTAAACATTAAAGTTATGTTAGAAGGCTTCATTGTATGATTGCAATGGGCAGACCATTAGTTGCAGTCAACGCAAAGTCTATGCAAAGCTTCTAGCCACGTTCTATGAAGCACTGAAAGATCAACAATCTGATTAGACACAGTAATACGACTTTTCATTTCATTAGATTGGTAAACAATGTTTCTATGTATCCCTACAAGAAGTATAAATAACCGGGTGGTTATAATTAAAGTTACACTATTCAGAGGTATGTAGAACCTGTTCTGCTTATCGAATTTTGATGAAACTTTGAATATATGCTTATAAGGACTATACGGAAAAGGTTTCTCTCGGCTTTTTCATTCTTCGCAACTTTTTCCAGAATGAATAACACATTAATATGTAGGAAAAATTTAGTTTATAAGCTGTACAATAATAAGACCATAAATGCAAACAGAGTTCAAGAAATTAACTTTTTCAACCTTTTTTAGATAAAAATAAATATATATACTCGCATCTGATGTTAACAAAGAGAATTCAATGCGTATAATTTTATTCAGAGCGTTTCAAAACAAAGGAAAAAGTAATTCAAGGTCACTTTGTATCGAAACAGATTAAATTGGCGAAATAAAACTATCTTAGAGAAAGACGACTGTTACATTTCTTTGAAAAAGAGCGCAAAAGATAAATGAAATAAAAGAATTTTGCTTCCTTTTATATGTATTTTGTTAAACAATTATCTTGTTAAAAATTGTTTTCTACCGTAAAAACGTCTCGCTTGCAGTCTCGCTAACAAATTAACGCTTCTTGTAGTTTTAATTAGTTTTACTTAAAAAAAAACGTATGTTGCAACTGTAGAAAGGATATTAGTGTTTCTTTATTCAAGTGCTCTGTTTAAAAGTAAATTTATCGTGCTAATTAATGAGAATGTTCCTTAGAGACTGTCACTAAGAGCGTTTTAAAAATTTTTTTAATTTAAACACACCTGAACCTGGTTTGTGATTTTTAGCGCGTTTTTCACGTAGTTGAACAAAAGCGCTATTAGGACGCAAATTTCGTCTTCGTTCCATATTTTGTCGTATCTTTTTCTCAGCCAATAAGCAACTCATTGACCTCGGGTTTTCGACATTTGGGTCGCGTTTGTGCCCTAGATGAGCCGAATCATATTTAAATTTTCCCATAGTTTTCCCAAATTTTCCTGAATTTCGCTAGTTTATAACAAAATTTTCTCAAATTTTACCTAGTAAATTTATTGTTTGCAAAAAGTTTTTTTAAAAAAAATCTACCTGCATTTTGGAGGAAATCTTCACAAAAATGAGGAAATCTTCAGAAAAAAGTTCAGAAAACAAGTATAAAAGGCTCTGATTTTAATTAAAATACAACATGTGAAAAACGCGCTAAAATTACTTGGCCATGCCAGTGATTGATTTCTTGTTTTTTTTACAAGTGTATGACATGTAAATCTATAAGAACTCTTATTTTAAAATTTTAAATCATTTCATTCATTTCAAGATTACATCACTGGGGACTAAAATAAACCGATTAAAAGAGCGACATTTCGAAGCACCAAACTATAATTTATCTGGAATACTTAATAAATTCCGTAGATCACTACGTATTATACTTCTGTAAGTGTTTATTGTTGATATAAATTCCCTTTAAAATATGCATACATTTCCTATACTAACAAACCTATAAACGGTTATACTAAATCATTCAGATCCTGCAGGTTTCAAATTTAGAAACGTGATGTAATTGCTTTTAAGCACGCGTGAAAAAAAATCATAACATATGCAGTATTTAATTGAAATCTTGGAACACCATAAGTGGCTCTTCCAGGATAGCTGCTTAAATAAGTGATTCTCCCCAGAAATTAATAAAATTCCAAAGGGGAAAAAAATCATCGTCTGCATTTTTTAAAACATAAATCAAATAAGTAGTATACATTCATAATATAACGCATAGCTTCAAAACACTTTGGGAATATAATTGGGTATTTCTTTTTGATATTATAAACACACACAGTGTCACTCTGATATATGTACAACTTCTGACAAAGTTTGGTGAATGAAGTTGGAACGGCCGATCTGGCAACACTAGCGAAACAAAACGCTTCACATGCGTAGCGGCAGGTGTTGACAATCTTCCCCCACCCTAGTGAGCATAGTTTTTGTTCCATGTAAGACTTGTTTTCAAAGTGCTTGCTCAGTGCGTTGGTTCTTAATTGAGAACAGGAAAATGAAGGCTTTGTTTTAAGCTTGGTAACACACCGAAAGAAACCCATGCGAAACTGGTACCTGTTCTTGAGGATCAAGTACTTTCCATGAAGTGTGTGTACGAGTGGTTCGCCCGTTTTTGAGAAGGCCGAGAAAGTGTTTCTGACAAAACTCGTATCGGAAGACCGGTGACCTCCGTCACTGGCAAAAACATTGAGAAAGTGAGGAAATTAATTACGAAAGATCGTTGAATAACTGTGCACATGATAGCTGATGAAATGCAGATTAACCAAGAATCTGTGTGACAAATCGTTACCCAGTATTGATGGGAGTCTGGCAATGGGGATGGTACTCATCTTTTCGTAATTTTGTGTTTCTCTTGTTTACAGGATGTTGAAATTCTTTAGACTGGGGTGCCGTCATTGGCACTCAAGTGTGAACAACCTCATAAATTTAATTGAAATTGTGATTTTGCTCCTCGGGACTGACCAATAAAAGGTTTTGTAAAAGAGTGCGCGTAAGCACAAAGTGGGACATTGGGTCCTCCCGTAAAAGGGGGTGTGTTATGAATGAGAATGAGACTTTAGATTTTGAGTTTGATGTAGAATGCAATTATGAATTGTTTAACGAACGGATTTGGACTTACCGCCATTTTCCATGCTAGGCGTAGGAACACTGTGGAAGTATTTCGAAAGCTGAATAATGCAATATATAAATGAAGATTATTGAATACCATTGATTTCACAAGTCGACTTTTCATGTATATATTTACTTCACACACACACTCATCCCTTTACATGTACGATAAAAGAAAAAACATTTCACAACACATAATCACAAGAATGGCGACCATTACAACTGAATCATCCGAATGGAATGTCGTTTTCCCGCCGAAATCACTCCGGCTACCAGAAAACCAAGTCCAGTTCATGGCGCCATCTCTGGACGGCGAAAGGAGTCAATTATTCTTAACATCCTCCGGGGGGCGGGAAGATGTAGTCGATGGTGGTAGGGGCAAGACTGCAACTTGAGAGACTGGTCTTGTCATGACTCCACGTGAAGTCTGGATAGTGACGACACGGCATATTCCGTCAGCTCCAGGATGTGTGGCCACAATCCTTCCGGGAGTCCACCTGGTGCTGAAAGAGGCTGGATTCTTGATTAGGACGAGGGATCCTACCGTGAAGTCTTTCTGGCCCTGCATCCATTTGGTTCGGAACTGCAAGGTGTTGAGGTAGGAGAGCTGCCAGCGAGACCAGAACATCCTTTTCAACTTCATCAGAAGAGACCACCTAGAATGAAGACTCAAGGATTGGTTAGTCAGACTGTGATCAGGGAGTTCAAGCAAGGGACACCCGATAAGGAAGTGTCCGGGTGTTAACACCTGGAGATCCTTAGGGTCTGATGATAGCGGATAAAGAGGACGTGAATTTATGCACGCCTCGATTTGGCACAGGATTGTAGCTAACTCTTCAAAGTTCAGCACAGCCGCCTTTAAGGTTTTGAGCAAATGATGCTTTGTGAGTTTGACTGAGGCTTCCCACACACCTCCGAAATTCGGTGCATATGGAGGAATGAAGTGCCACTGAATGTTTTTGCTTGACGAATAGTCCTGGACATTAGAGTTGTGAAGTAATTTAAACAAGTCCTTCAAGTAAGCTGAAGCACCAACGAAATTTGTACCGTTGTCAGAATAAATGTCTGATGGATAGCCACGGCGTGACACAAATCGACGCAGTGCTGACAAAAATGCTTCTGCTGATAGCGAAGATACTAGTTCAAGGTGCACTGCTTTAGTACACATGCAGATGAAGAGGCAGATGTAAGATTTGAAGTTGCTGGTCTTGCGAGTATGTTGGCACTTTGTCGTGATAGGTCCAGCAAAGTCAATGCTACCTTTTCAAAAGCACGACAAGGGGTGATTCGTTCGATGGGTAGATCACCATCATTTGAGAGACAGGCTTCGCCACAAGCTTAAACAGTCTACGCAGTTGTGTAGTTCTTTTCTGACAGCTGATTTACCGTTAGGTATCCAAAACTGCTGACGAATGAGGGATAAAACTAGTTCCTGCCCAGCATGGAAATTGACCTATGAAATGTCTAATGATTAGACTTGTAAAGTGAATATTTTTTGGTATGAGCATAGGATGCTTTTGTTCAAATTTAAGAGTTTGTTGGAGACGAAGACGTCCTCCGACACGAAGAATTCCCTCAGAGTCAAGGAATATATTCAAAGACTGAAGGTTGCTAGATTTGGGAAGAGGCTTGTTATACATTTCAAGAGATTAAGTTCTGTATGGTATTCTCCATTTTGTAACAATTTGACTACCTTTTTGATTGAGGTTTCTAATTCATGTGTATATAAAGGCCCAGTAACTTTGGACACTGATTTGGAATTATGGTAGAATCTGAATATCCAATGCAACAGTCCTGATTACTTTCATGTACGAGGAAAACTTATCCAAGAAACTAAGAGAATTATCAACACCAGTTGAAAGAACAACAGAGTCACTTAATGATTCAGACTGATCAATAGAAACAAGTGGAACAGGCTGTTCAGAGAAAGGAAGAAATGAATTGGAAGAAGGATGGAAATCATGAAGCCATTTTGGACCAGCTACCCACTCTGAATTTTCAAGAAGTTGTTTCGGGTAGAGGCCTCTTGTTGCCCAATCTGCCGGGTTTAATTTTCCCGGAATGTGATGCCAAGATTCTTTTGAGGTTAGTGTCTGAATTTTTCCAACCCTGTGTTGCACAAATTGATTTCCTTTTACAGGTGGATTATTTATCCAACTCAGTGTAATTGTTGAGTCACACCATAAATATGTATCGTGAGTGATGTTAAGAGATCTCTTAAATGATTCTAGAAGTTCAGCCAGAAGCAGACACCACAAAGCTCTAATTTAGGTAATGATATTGTTTGTACAGGTGCCACACGAGTTTTTGAAACCATTAAGAATAAGTGTGGCGAATCAGAAACAACACGTAAGTATATTACGGCTGAATATGCCTTTGAGGAGGCGTCACAGAACCCATGAATTTCAGTGTTCAGCATTTAGTGTTTGAACATATCTGGGAACCTTTATTTGTTTGAGGCATGAAATTTCTGCTTGAAACCGATTCCATCTATTAAGAATGTCTGATGATATCTCATCATCCCAGTCAAGCCCTGCCTTCCACAGGTCGTGAAGAATAATCTTTAAAATTATAGTTGAGGGAGAGACAAACCCCAGAGGATCAAAGATGCGTGCGATGACTGATAGCATCTGTCTCTTTGTGGATACCTGGTCTGATAAGACTGCTCTTACTTTAAAGGAATCCTCGTTTAGATCCCAGAATAAGCCAAGAATTTTCTGGGTGGACTCAACATCAAATGAATGTGAGGAAATATTTGTCTTTAGACTGTTTGGCAAGTCTGACAAGACTTCTGGATGAGTGCATGACCATTTTCGCAGCTCAAATCCACCGGCTGACATTAAATTTTGCAGTTCGTGAACAATTTTCCTAGCCGAGTCCAATGAGTCAGCACCGGCTAACAAATCGTCAACATAGAAATGATCTTTTGCGAGCTTAGCTGCCTGTGGAAAACGATGTTTTTCATCCTCACATAATTGTTTCAAAGTTCGGATGGCAAGAAATGGGGCACAAGATGTACCATAGGTAACTGTATTTAATTTGAAAATCCCTAATGGTTCCTCTGGAGACTTCCTCCAAAATATTTGTTGAAAGCATACATCATCTTGTGATATTAATATCTGTCTATACATTTTTGCAATGTCAGCAGAAAAGCAATTGGGAAGAATCTGAATTTAAGTAAAGTTAGAAAAATGTCTGACTGTAGTTTTTTACCAGTCAGCAGAATGTCATTCAAAGAATTTCCATTTGTACTTTTGAATGAGCCGTCAAACACCACCCTTAATTTGGTTGTGGAACTATTATCATTAATCACACCATGATGTGGTAAGAAATAATGTGGAGATTTTACATCTGATGCGAGAGGCGTCATGTGACCAAGGTTTTGGTATTCCTCCATAAATTCTGTGTATTGTTCCTTTAATTGATTATTAGAGTGAAGTTTTCTTTCAAGAGAATAGAATCGTTTTAATGCATCCTCCTTACTATCTCCAAGACTTGAATCATCTCTAAATGGCAGTTTTAGATATATCTACCATCAGCATTACGAATATGAGAATTTACGAATATAGACTCACATAGCTCATCCTCATCCTTTGACGGAATTTCCTTAGGAACAGATTCAAGTTCCCAAAATTGTTTCAAAGAATGGTCTATGTTTAAAAGGGTGTGACAGATTAGGGATGAATTTTGATTATATGGTGTATTTATGGTACCTGACAATAAATGACCTAATTTTGTTGGCAATGCTGATGGGGTACCTTTGGGTCCCATTATAGGAGTCCCTGAAATTATTGTCATAAAAACATCAGCACCTAGAAGAATGTCTATTTCATTTTCAATATAAAACGTTGGATCAGCAAGAGTTAGATCTTTGATATGAGGCCACTCATGATATTTAATTGGAAAGTTTGGCATAGCTGAAGTGACTTTCGAGACTAACAAAGCTTTTACTTGAAATTTATCAGAGGAAACACAAGAAAAAAATTCCAAATTTGTCGAATATAATGAAGTTTCAGCAAATGTTTCATTTACACCTACTAATTTATGATTGGTGTGTTTTAATGGCAATTTTAAGCGATCAGCACATTGCTTGGAAATTAAAGAATTTTGAGAAGCATTGTCTATCAAAGCACGGCAAGTTATTTGTTGACCATGTTTAGATTTAACATTTATTAATGCTGTGACAACAATACGTGACCTTCTGCCAATTGTGTGCAATTGTTAGACACTGTCACAACAGAATTTGCTTGAGTATCTGCTGAAGGACTGACTGAATATCTGTCAATAATGTTGGTGTCTTTCAGAACAGTTTTTACAGAGAATCCTATTCTACATGTGTCAAGCCTGTGGTTACTCCTCAAACAATTGGTACATAAATTATTGTTCCGTACCACTTGCCATCTTTCATTTAATTCATAGAATTAAAGGTTGGACATTTGATAAGGCATGGCTTTGACAACATAGAATGCAATTGTTACTTTAACAACATCTAATTTTACCCTGATTTTACTTGGTTACATTTGACAACAGTAGTATTTACATTTGATTTGTTAAATGAATTAATGGTTTAACATTACCTTTCTTAATGTCAGGTTTTACAAAGTTTAACTCATTCAGACCACGAGCTTCTCTTTCAATGAAAACTCTAAATTCCTCAAGAGTGGGAATTTTATTAGTTTCCAAAGATAATTCCACCGTTGACTAATACATGCATCCACTTTTGAATGAGAAAATTTATTATGATCAACTCTGTTAATGAATTTGTTTCTAAATCTAAAGTTTTTAATTTCGAATGACTTCATTGCAAATATCTATTATTTCCAAAAGCAATTTTGAAGTATTTGCCCTGGATATCTTAATCTAATAGCTTATTTATTTGGCTAGAGCTAATTGTCGCTTGTTTCATACCGACTGCACAGTATATCCCAACAGTTCTTAGATTGTCCACAGTAATTGCAAAACCCGAATTAATTTGGCTGCATCCCGCGAACAGAAGCCTGCAGATATTGCCATTTTTCAGATCACTTATTGATTTGTTATCTAGAATAGAAGCCTTAAATAACTCTTTGAATGAAATCCAGTTCTCGCAATTTCCATAAAATGCGAACTTCAAGTTTGGTAAATTAACTACTGAAGACTTTACATGAATACTATTTTTTACTTCCTCAAACTCAGATTTTTGTTCAAGGTCAACACCCAATTGATATAATATATCTTTATATTTCATATAAATGTCAAATGATTCATCACTTTCATGCGTTGACAATTCACCGAATATTTCAGTTATCTAGCTTCGTATTGGCAACACTTGTGTTTTTAAAACACGTATGCGTGATTTATTATCATCGCATTTATTTATTCTACTTTCAAAAACTTTTAATTCTTTTATAATTAAATCAAATTTACCACTATTTTCTGACTGTTTTGGAGCCAGATTTATGAATGAAATTTTAAAATTTCTACACAAAATACACAACTATACCATAACAAATGCCTACACAATGCAAATACACAACTATCAAAAAATATCTATTACAAAAATAGAGCAAAAAGAATAAGTAGAATCAAATAATAAATATATCAATCAGAATGTATAAGTACTTCAAGAATTCGTATCAGGAAGTAAATGCACTAGAATAGAATATCGAGTATGAAACGAATAATATAATCAGAATGTATAAGAATACTTCAAGAATCGTATCAAATAAATGCACTAGAATAAGAAATCGAGTATGAAACGAATAATTAAAATAACAAGGAATAAATCACATCAATAACTCCGGCTCGACGGACCACATGTTATGAATGAGAATGAGACTTTAGATTTGAGTTTGATGTAGAATGCAATATGAATTGTTTAACGAACGGATTTGGACTTACCGCCATTTCCATGCTAGGCGTAGGAACACTGTGGAAGTATTTCGAAGCTGATAATGCAATATAAATGAAGATTATTGAATACCATTGATTTCACAAGTCGACTTTCATGTATATATTTACTTCACACACACACTCATCCTTTACATGTACGATAAAGAAAAAACATTCACAACACATAATCACAAGAATGGCGACCATTACAACTGAATCATCCGAATGGAATGTCTTTTCCGCGAAATCACTCCGGCTACCAGAAACCAAGTCCAGTTCATGGCGCATCTCTGGACGGCGAAAGGAGTCAATTATTCTTAACATCCTCCGGGGGGCGGGAAGATGTAGTCGATGGTGGTAGGGGCAAGACTGCCAACTTGAGAGACTGGTCTTGTCATGACTCCACGTGAAGTCTGATAGTGACGACACGGCATATTCGTCAGCTCCAGGATGTGTGGCCACATCCTTCCGGGAGTCCACCTGGTGCTGAAAGAGGCTGGATCTTGATTAGGACGAGGATCCTACCGTGAAGTCTTTCTGGCCCTGCATCCATTTGGTTCGGACTGCAAGGTGTTGAGGTAGGAGAGCTGCCAGCGAGACCAGAACATCCTTTTCAACTTCATCAGAAGAGACCACCTAGAATGAAGACTCAAGGATTGGTTAGTCAGACTGTGATCAGGGAGTTCAAGCAAGGGACACCCGATAAGGAAGTGTCCGGGTGTTAACACCTGGAGATCTTAGGGTCTGATGATAGCGGATAAGAGGACGTGAATTTATGCACGCCTCGATTTGCACAGGATTGTAGCTACTCTTCAAAGTTCAGCACAGCCGCCTTTAAGGTTTTGAGCAAATGATGCTTTGTGAGTTTGACTGAGGCTTCCCACACACCTCCGAAATCGGTGCATATGGAGGAATGAAGTGCCACTGAATGTTTTTGCTTGACGAATAGTCCTGGACATTAGAGTTGTGAAGTAATTTAAACAAGTCCTTCAAGAGCTGAAGCACCAACGAAAT
>BMAO01035316.1:0-22113 GCA_019973975.1 Trichonephila clavata
TTTTGCTTATTATTTTTGAGTAAAAATTATCTTCTTTTAGAAAAATGCGTGTGAAAACCAGTGTCATATTCGCCATAGTATGCTCTACCACTTCGAGAAAGAGTGGAAAGCAGCACAGTCATTTCGCGATCTCAACGAACTATTTGGCAAAGGCTATCAGCTAAAGTAAGAGTAGGAAGTGGTTTGCCCGTTTCAAATCAGGTGATAACCAGCTTGGAGGATAAGCCAGGAAGAGGTCGGCCATCGGATTTCGACGATCACGCTTAGAATCGACGATCGGATGACTTGATGGCCGATTTCAAAGCGTGGATCGCCTCTAAGAATCGTGTCTTCTTCGCTGGTGGAATCGACCGTCTGCCAAGCAAATGGGAAGCAGAAATTGAAGTAGACGGTGACTACGGTACCAAATAATCGTTTACACATGTTTTTTTGTCAATATTATTATTGATGTTGTTAAATAAAACTTGTTGAAAAAACTCCGGATATTAACACAGAAATGTTATTTAAAGTATAAATATAAAAATCTTAAAAAATGTAAATTTTTTTTAAAAACATATTTTTTTTAATTAAGCTACTGGTTTGTCAAAAACAAATAAACTTCAGCTTTCTTACAGAAAATCTGTGTTAATAATATTTAAGAATATATTTTTAAAGGTATTTTTGGAAAAGTGAAAAACAAAATATTAAGAAGCAATTGAATTCAATTTTACGTTTTAAATTATCTCTGGTAGAAGTATCTATATAAGCCAGTAATATCCTTCGGATTGATATGATCATTTTAGTCTGGCAATAAGTTACGTGCTTACGGAACAGAAGGTTCCCAGATCGAATCACCTTCAAATCAATACCTCTGAAAAGAGTTTGAAAGGTTTTATCGGATGATGATGAAAAAAACAAATCTATAATATATAACGATGAACCTCTCTTACACACACAATTTCAGTTATTTATAAAAAGTCTATTATGAAACTATTCTCTCTCTGATAATTGTAATCACTTAAATATAAACCACATTTCCCAGTATTATAAGTCTTGTTCATTTTATTGATAGAAATTATTTATATAAGGGATTACCACATTGTTGATAAAAAATAATTCCTAGAAAGAATAGGAGTATTTTAACGATAAAAATTTGATATTATTGACCTAATTTAGATATTGCCGATGTGTGAGGACAGAATTTTGAAAAATAAATCTCCCAACTGTTTAGAACGTATAAATATGACAAGAAATATTTATTTGTGTTAAGGTTTACATAATTTATACGCATTAATTTTCGCAGGGAATAATTGTGTAATATTACACAGAATTTCAACAAAAATACAAATATTTCAGCTTGGAATTATATCTAGAAAATGAATAATAAATACAAAATTACATTGATTCTAAGAGCAATAAATATAAGTTGTAAATAAATATAATAAATTAAATCGCAATTATATTAAACATGAATATTAATCCTAATAATATTATAAATGCGAATACCAGTTTGTTTGCTCATTCCGCTTTCATGCTTAAACCACTAAACCGATTTTTAAAATTCCTTTATTTATAGAAAGCTACATATTGTAAACTAGTAACTTAGAGTACATCTTATCCAAGTATCCCTACGGAAAACTACGCAGGTGAAACGACGGGGCTCTGCTTACCCTCCCCCATAACGCCAAGTTGGCGAAGGATTATATATTTTGCCAATGAAGGAGATTTCAATAAATATTTTTCTCTCATTAGTAACGAATAACTGAAACATAGTATAATTTAAATCTTTAATATAAGCAATTTTTTAAATGTTACTTTTTGTTAAATGTCAAACGTTTATTACGTTTTTTTTTTTAAAAATGTCAAACTCAGTATGAAATATATTGCCAAGTTTGCTATAAATAATTATCTGTATTCCAGTAATCCCAAAAATACCTTAATACAAATTTTCTCCCAATTTTTAAAGAGAGAAATGACGTAAAGTTCCATGAAGATTGCGTGATATTGAAAGCTATATGATAATATTATATGACAGTTTCATAGAAATTTTTGATGTTTCAAATATTTAATATTTGAGATTTATTTATTTTTAAAAATAATGCTAATATAAGGCCGTGTTTGCTGCACAAAATTTTCAATTGTACTGAACCTAGATATTTTACATGGAATTAATTCTGGGAACATATTCTAGATATTACTATGGAAGAAGCCATACAATACCAATAGCCAAATAAAATTAGGGAAATTTACACAAAACTTATACACATCTTGCGGTCTTTCTCAACCTCAATTTCTTTAGAATAAGTGCAAAGAGTACACGGGGGAAGATATTTTGCGATGACTGCAGCAAGTACCCCATACAGATAATTAACACATCTAGTACGAACGTCTAAGGATAATAAAATAGTTCCACAATAGCTGGGAGAAAGCTACATGGTTTTGGATTGATAAGTCTGCGACGAGTCTACGGAAGAGACTTCGGTAATGAAATTGATCGAGGATTAGGCGACGATTTTATAGCATTGCAGCATCAAGTAACAGAATTAATCCCTATATTAACGCCAGAATAAAGTCACGTTTTCCTTCAAGTGTTACGTAAAATAGAATCCAACAGTGGGGCACTCTTTTTTTCTTATCACCCCTGAAGGAACTGGAAAATTTTTTACTAAACTCATTATTAATATCCTTCAGAAAAAAAAATCCAGAAGATAGCAGTTTTGTGCAGTGACTACTTCCGTTCTATACGTGACAGTACTGACCGCTGGCCGTACTGCACATTACTTTCTAAAATTACCGTTGAATCTTGCAAACATAAAGAATGTCCCATCTTCAATTTTAGCAAAAATACCTCTCGAGGCAGGATGCTTCAATAATGAAAGCTTTTGGTGTAGGATGAAAGTACGATGTCTCACAAGAAAGCTATAGAAGCATTAAATAAATCACAAAAAGCTATAGAATCCGCTCTTCAGTAATTAGGAGATATGGTAGTTTTATTAGCTGGTGATATCCGACAAACTGTCCCAGTAACCAAAAGTGTTGCACCGGCAGATTAAATCAGTGCATGTATTAGATGATTAAGCTTGTGGGCGAAAGGTTATCAATTCAGATTGAAAATGAATATGAGAGTGTATTTTCATAATGGCTAGGTTCGGGACATTTTGTAGAGAAGCTATTCAAAATCGGTGATAGATGTTTGAACGCTGATGCTGAAGGTTATATTTTACTTTCCAGAGACATTTGTAATTGAAAAAAAAATGAGGTAGATCTTATTTTCCCAAATTTACCAGGGCTTGTAACAAAATTTAAATTGTGATCTCAGTGGTTGTGCGCAAGATCAATATGGGCGCCTAACAATGACATTGCCTATAAAATCAGCCCTGAAAATTTAAAAAACATCCTGGGGGAAATGAAGGAATATTTATCAATGAATACAATCATGGATTCAGAAAAAATTACTTCATATCCTACAAATTCCTCAAATTCGTTTGAACTTTCGAGTGTTCTTCACATAATTTTCAACTAAAACTAAACGTACCAGTTAAGCCATTGGAATTCTCGATGCCCCTTGTCTATGTATTGGAAGAAGGCTTCACAAATTTGATGCAGAACATACTTTGTGCCAATATTTTATCAGGTGTTGGGAAGGGGGAAAGTATTATTATACCTCAAATTCAGATTATCCCTAATAAACAATCGTTTCAATTCAAGCTTGTTCACTTTCGAATCAAACTGACTTGCAGTTATTATTAACAAATCGCAAGGGCAAACATTACAAGTAGCAGAAAAGCATGGTTTAGAAAAGCCTTATTTTCCCCATTGTGTAATAATTATACCCTCTAAGCGTATATCCATGCTCGAAATCTTCACATATTTGCACTTTGAGGAAGAACGTGTATTATGGTATACAGTAGCTTCCTAGAATAATATTTTGTTTTGAGCTCTTTAAAGAGTAAATTTTATTAAATGTACAGACACTTGCAGCTTTTAAAATATCAATAGTTTAAATTATTGAATTTTTATTGTTAGTTATTTTAATAAAGTAAATTTTCAGATTTTTATACTGATTTCATTTTCAGAATTTTTAAATTTTAACTGTACCAGTCAAGCAATAAAAAAATTATGTTATTTTACTTATACTCTAATGATAATCTCACATTTATTTAAAGACGTCAATGCGTGCGAGGTGGTAGGTAAAAAGTATTTTACGTACATATATACATAGATATAGATAGATATATAATTGAAGGCATATTTTGAAAAGTTTTATGTTTTTTGTCAAAGTTCTGTTTTTTTAAATTATCTATATTACCCTGACTTTAGACATTTATATAAGATATGTTTAAGAATACAAAACATTCCTCTTTCTCCAAATTCTTAAGTTATATTAAATATTTGATAAAAAACTCAAAAAGAAAACAAATTGCCATTTGTTAAAATTATTTATTCCAAAAATAGTGCGGTAATTGTTGCTATAAAATATTAAAATATATTCTGGAGATGCCTTTTAGTAATTGGTTGCATACATTTCACATAACGAATGCATATTCACATTGATGAGTTTTTTTTTCAGCTTAATTATTTGTAAAAAAAATAGTATCCAACACACAATGTCATTCGTTAAAAACTAACAATTATTTAGGAGTAAGATATCCTTTGCAATAAAATGCTGCATATAATTTTGATATAAAGCAACGATTGAAAACACATTTGAAAATTCAAAAATATATGACCCTAAAACAGGATTCTTGTTTTTACAAAAATATCTCTGGAGTTTAATATCGATCTATAAATGATATTTTCTGAAGTGAAAAAGACGTTTGCTTCAATAGATTTATTTTAATGAAATCATTTGTGTTTAGTTCGAAAATGACGGTTCATATTTCAGCGATCATTGAAAATTATTCCGTACATTTCACACTTTAGAGTTTTTCTCCCGTATGAATAAAAAGATGTTTTTGCAAATGTGCTTTTTCAGAAAAAAAATTTTCCCGCAAAATTCACAGACATGAGGCTTGTCTCCCGAATGAAGTTTCTTATGCGTATTAAGATTTGATTTTTGTGAAAATGTTTTTCCACAAAATTCACAAACATGAGGCTTGTCTCCCGAATGAAGTTTCTTATGCGTATTAAATTTGATTTTTGTGAAAATGTTTTTCCACAAATTTCACAAAGATGAGGCTTGTCTCCCGAATGAAGTTTCTTATGCGTATTTAAATTTGATATTTGTGAAAATGTTTTTCCACAAATTTCACAAAGATGAGGCTTGTCTCCCGAATGAAGTTTCTTATGCGTATTTAAATTTGATATTTGTGAAAATGTTTTTCCACAAATTTCACAAAGATGAGGCTTGTCTCCCGAATGAAGTTTCTTATGCGTACTTAAATTTGATATTTGTGAAAATGTTTTTCCGCAAATTTCACAAACATGGAGTTTGTTTCCCGTATGAAGTTTCTTATGCCTATTAAGATTTGATTTTAGTGAAAATGTTTTTCCGCAAATATCACAATCATGGAGTTTGTCTCCCGTATGAAGTACCTTATGCGTATTAAGATGTGATTTTTGTGCAAACATTTTGCCACATATTTCACGTTTCCAGGGATTTCCCCCCGTATGAAGTATCTTATGCGTATTAAGATGTGATTTTTGTGCAAACATTTTGCCACATATTTCACATTTCCAGGGTTTTTCCCCCGTATGAGACCGGTAATGTATTTTCAAATAAGATGGTCGTAAAAACCCTTTTTTACATTTATCACATTTATGATTTTTTTTAGTATGCAAACGTAAGTGTCCTTTCATAAAATTTTTAGTCTTAAATTTTTTATCACAAACTGGGCTGGAATGAAGTTTCTTGTGTTTGTGTGTCTCTTGATGTTCTTTAAGGGGTCTCAGGGGTGTTAAAAATGTTTCGAGAGCACAAAATGCGAACAATTTTCGACTAGGAATAATTCTTTGAGTTTAAAATGAAATAATTTGATTCTTTTACACATTTTTTATAAAGGAATAAAGTTTCAAAAAAGTATAAAATGTCTAAAATATAATCATAATTTTAAAAATAATAAGCACATAAATATAAGAAAATTTTTTGTAAGAAACAAATAGTAAGTTTTACGACGCGCATGATATTTTCTGAAATAATAATTCTAATTACTAGCAATAAGTTGATTTATAAAGTCAAATATATCCTTATTAGATGGTAGCGATTAGATATAAAAAGAATAAAAAATAATATTTTTAAAAAATAAAAGAAGTACATTTTTAAAATTTTTTTCAAAAAATTTAATTTTTTTGAAATTTTTCAAAAAATTACAAATATGTAATGCTATAAATAGCTAGGATTTAAAGATTATGATAGAGTTTATAATTCTGTAAAGTTTTATGCATCAAAGTATGATAGTTTTTGAAACGCAATGCGCGTAAGTGAAAAAAACACAAACTGAGAAAAAAGGCTTTAAAGTTTTCAATTGAATTTGAGAAAATAAATTTTAAAACTTACATGCTAAAATGCTCCAGGATCATACGATATGCCTTCCTGTTGCTTAAACAGCTCCATTTCTTTACTCTTTTCAAATTTTTTGGCTCTGCGAGCTTCAAACGATGATAATAAGCTCCTCTTTCTTGACGTAAAGATTCGATGATTGTCACGTTCAGCCAGGGACACACAAACATTTTTGTTAATTTTTAAGCCAAATTTCTCTAAAATAGTAATAAATATTTGATTTCCATCATTAAAAATGCTGGTTGCTAGATTTGCAGCAATCTCTGCAATCTGAAGGCTAGAACCAATCGTCTTAGGACAAAACTTCCAGATTAATGAATTTAAACTTTCATTAGGATTCTGTGTCTTACCTCCTAAACATTTCCTCAGGAGTGCCAGATGAGATAAGTCTGCAAATACAGGCTTAATTACATCTCGAACAGCTTTAGCAACTGAGGGTTTGTGTTTATAATTTTGTAAATTATTATTAATTGCAGCATTATACTTACACCATGTATTTGGATTTGTAGGACAAAACCAGTGCATCGGTTCATCATCGGTGCTGCAAGAATGACCCCAAACAGCCCAAATGGCTTTCCGCATTTCCTTTACACTAGTAGAATTGCATCGAATAGCATTACCATAGTAATGCGCAAGCTTATCAATAAAACTATCAGTTAACCTACCTTTACCGCCTATAGTTTTACCATCAGATAATTTCTTCTTACCATATAATAATTTAAGCTTCCTAAGCCTTGTACCCATTCTCTTTTGCACATGGCCTACACATTCTATTTTCTGAATAAGATGGCATCGCCGTATGGATTGTTTTCAGAAAGGGCATTGAATGTTTTTGTGTCGCCATCTCCTATGTAGTTCGAATATTTCAGGTTGTGAAGCTTTTCTGATCGATTAAAAATCCTCAACATCCCGTCAACCTCCATCTTACCAGCAGAGCCAGAATAATTTTTTCTACATGAAATCTTATGCGCTCTTAGCCATTTATTGTACTTGATACCAAACCTTACCCTTTATAACTGTCACATCCTTTGCAAAATGAGGACAACACTTCCCGATCCAAAACCTTACCTGTTTCGCTCCCTATTAGAGTACATACTCCAATCAACGATGAATGTCCTCTCGTCTTCCAGGTCCCATCACCACTTACCGTTAAAATGTTATCAGGTGACGAAGAATTTTCTTCGACAGCTGCCCTGTTCATGCTTTCTTCGGCGACTTCCTTCATAACAAGTGAAAGTTTATTATTAATAACATCATATGATTTTTGTTCAACAGGATTAGGAAGACTCATTACAGCACAAAAGGTTTTTAATGACTGTAAACCCTGACCTATGCATCTCATTGCTAAAATAGATCTTCTGTTAATTTCCGGAGCATTATTTTTATTCCCAGTGTTTTCACAGCTTGAAAAAGTACAAATACTCCCACAGTTTTTACAATGTATTTCAAAATTCGAACATAAACCACGAGTGGATTTTTCATTAATTGTTAATGGCTTATGACATTTTAAACAGCATGATACTGACAAAATAGATCTAAAGGTTGAAATAAAATCAAAAATACGATATCCTTTGAAGTTTTCACTTACTTTAACAAGATTTGATTTTAATGAAGTCTGAATTCCTGAGATTTTATTACTGGAAGCACACTTACGTGTATCTCTCCTTTCTGCAACATTTGTATCAGGACATACCTTCATGAATTGGTTCCCTCTAAATCTTCTTCTGTAAGGACGCTTACCTGAAGGCCTAGGATGTATATTTTCCATTTCGAATCAGACGATAAATAATGTTTTGAGTTTCGATAACGATTTCAAACAACGTTGTTTTGAATTTCGATAACTTATTTCAAACAACGTGGAAGCGTTACCAAAACAGAATGTAAACACAGAAAGAATGAATGTGTTGAGTTGCAAGCTTCCTTCTGATCAACTCAAGCGCTTAAAATATTTCATGAGGCTTTTTAAAAACAGAAAAATGAAACGTTGCGGAAATAAAAAAGTGGGCGTGGCATGTGTCCATTTAAACACTGTTATTACTAAATTGCTGTTTGGAATTTTTTTAATAACTTTCAAAGTTTTTGTAGCACTATCACGTGGTTGGTATCAAAATGTTCAAAAGAAAATGAGGAACAACATATATTTTTTTCGAAAATTCGAAAAAATCCGAGATTAACACCCCTGTGACCCCTTAAGGCTAAATTTGTTACCAAAGATTTTTCCACATATATGACACCTAAATTGTTTTTCCTCTTTGTGGTGATGTGTAGGTGTTGCTGTTTCATTTTCATGTCTGGATCCTCCTTTCCACACTCCGGAATTGATGGGTCTTTCAGTTCCATGCAATAATAGATGTCGTTGTAGAAACCCTTTGGTCTCAAATTCTTTATGGCACACTTCGCAAATGAAACAACTCCCTTTTGTGTGATTATTTTCATGTAACCTACGAGCATCAGTTGAGCTAAAAGATTCACTGCAATACAGACACTTTAAAGCTGATTCTGGCTCATGAGTTCTAAGATGGTCGATGCACTGAATATTAGAATTGAATTCTGCCGCACATTCAGAACGTTTGTCAAAAAAGGTTTCTTTATGCACTTGCATATGTTTTAAATAGTGCCTGCGGAACTGAAATGTTCTGTGACATGCATCACAAACATACTTCGGTTCTTCTCCGGAACGTTCAGCAGTCATTTCAGATTTATTTTTTTATCATTGAAGGTGTAAACGCCGATGAATTTGTGAATAGTTTTTGACCCTGTAGATGGTGGTTCCAAGCAGCAGAGCTTTTCCTTCAAATATTCCTAATTGATTGCTTCAAACCAAGTATCTGAAAATCATTGGAGACAAATTTTATTATTATTTTGAAATTCATTGAACAAAATTTTTCTATATCAATTTATCTCGTTTATCACTTGGTAAATAAATCAGAAAAGAAATAAAAAATGTAAACTTATTTCTGAATAAATAAATTAATTTAATCTTTTTAAAATTACTTTTATATCCACACACGTTTGAAGAGAACAATTTTTTACAAAGTATATAGGTACACAGTAAAAGTTTTCAAAAATTCACATTTTCGGGGTTACGACCCATTCAAGTAAGAAAAGGTAAGTTTCGTTATAAATTTATCTTATCTGCAACAAAAATCTATAAAAAAATAAACTACTAATTTGTATTTCTCAAACATTTTTGCTTAAGATAGATATAGAAACTTTGCTGCATAAAGGCAAACCATTATTAGATAGTATAATTGCATTTTTTATAAAAGCAGAGTATTTCGAATATATGTCTTTTTTTTTCTTTTCTTGCCAACAAAAATTACGTATAAGTAATATTTACTTGCAATATTATTCTTGAAATGATTTCATTCTTCTATTCAAACTCAATTGAGATTAAATATAAAAATAACATCCATTTATACGCTGTTTGCTTAAAAATCAAGATTTTCATCTTAGGAAACCATCACAAAATTGCACGAATTACATCGACTTATTCCAAAATTCTCATTTGAAATTTCATAAATAGGAATTTTTTATATAAAAATTTTTCAAACATAAATAGTATATTGTTATCTTGCAACGTTTTTAATAATAAGAAAAAATAAAATAGAGTTTCGATTTTAACGTAAAGTTAAAATCTAAACAGTTATTCAATTTGAACGTCTTTATTAATTTCTTTAGTTTTATGGGGGGAAAAAACACTAGGCTTTTGAAGCCACATGCCAACATACGAAATCTGATCTTTATAGAGATATCGAGTTCGGTACCATAACCACTTGCCAACAGGAGCGACCATAGGCCATTTCTGCATGTACTTAAAGTTTTATAGAAATAATGCTTCAAGGTCACATCTACAAGATACATATTGAGTAGTGAAAGATTTCGAACCAATAACTGGACAGAAACAATGCGGCTCAAGACTTCCGTTTTATTAGACTAATCACATGATGTTGTATCGCCAATAGCCTTCGTATTAACTTCAGAAAGCTACGTTGATAAAGAATTTTTAACTGATGAAAATTAGATTGCTTATTGTAGATTTAAAGAGACATACCTAGTGCAAAACATCCCGAGAAGTTGAAAATTTTTCCGTTCGAAAACTTATGTATGTGGAAAAAAGGATTAAGTAAAAAAAATTAATTATCTTGCGGTGAGGAGAAGTAAAGCTGAAAAAAAATCAGGATTAAAAATTGCCACATGAACCAGTTTCGAAATTTCTATGGTGTATTTTTGAAGAATACATTGTAGGCTACATAGAAATGTTTCATTAAAAAAACAAATCTAAGGAAACTTTGTAGAAAACATACTTTCTCTTCATTGTATAAAATTTTGATTCATCATATTTCAGTTAAATGGAAATTAATCGCTTAAATCTTACGTCCTACACCATCAATACATTCCGTCAAAAATTTTAAAAAAATGTGGCAACGGCAGCTGTTTTTCAATCTGTATTATACAAAATAAACGTTACGATCTATCCGACACAAAAATACTCACTAAAATTTCCAAAATGTTATTCACATATTTATAAAAAATAATTTTTTCTCTACCTTATTGATAAGTTTTACAGTTATAGGAATTGCAAATAAAATTTGTATTTTTTTTTCTGAAATAAAACACAAACATGCACTTTATTTTCCAGAAAATAGAGTTAAGAAAATATTCAACTATACAAGTCCTTTTAAATACTTTACCGCCACAAGATGAATCCCAATTACATTACAGAATGCTATTTATGATGCATAATTACAAATTTTCTCTCAAATATACACTGATTTTTTTTTTTTTTACCGTGAAGATTTTTTAAGTGCATTTCAAACATTTACATAGAAAATAAAAATACACAATTTTGAGTGAATATTATATATTTCAATATATATTTCAGTGTTTTAAACATTTTCATAAAAATTAAAGATAAAAGAGTGTCAGTGTATTAATAAACAATTCTAATGTATTTTTAACTTCCGGACTCTAAAATTTATTTGCACAAAGATGTTTTATTATTAGCAAATAGATTGTTTTTTCAAACATTTGGGATAATTTGAAGAAACTATAAAATGAGCTTAAAGCAGAGTGTTTCTCAAACTTTTAATAAAGCGACACAATATCCAATATTAATGATAAGCATGCCCTCCTCATACATTAACATTATATTGAATGCAATAAAAATGTACTTGAACGCTAAAGCTACAATATGATTTTAATTATAAACAACACACATTATCATAAGCAAAAAATTTTGTAAATATTTAATAAAGTATATATATATATATATATATAATATTTAAATTAAAATAAAAAAATAATAAATATTAAATTAAATAATATTAAATTAATAATGTTAATAATAAAATAAAATATTAAATTAAATTTAAAAAATATTTAAATTAAGTATATATATATATATATATATATATATATACTTAATTTAAATATTTTTTTTCAAACTTTTAACAAGTTCGTGCCCACTTACTGGGATATCACGCACCTCTAAGGGGGCACGCTCCTCACTTTGAGAAACACTGGCTTAAATTTTTCAATAATCCGAAATAAATTATATTACTTATAACAGATAACTGTGTTAGAAACACATATACTATTCAAATTATTATGAAAGAAAAAAAATACTTGGTGTTTGCAAGAGGGATTAAGCTATCGATTTTTAGCTTTCGCACAAACATAAAAAGCACATCACTTAGAATTTCGTGGATTTCTACAACTTTGCAAATTTTGAAAAACATTGAATACATAAATGGTGAAAAGAATATTACTGCGTATACAGTATTACAATTTAATGGAGTTTCGACTGGATAGGATAAAATATCACATGAAAAAGTGAATGAATTTGACAGAATAGAATAGAACAACTGATAAAGTAATAGGGGGAATTTAACAATTTACATTCCACAACCTCTTTCAATATAAAAATAATCCTGTTTATTCATACCTATATATCTGTAGAAGGATTGATTACATAGAGCTTTTTTGCATGTTCTGCCAAAGGTATTGCAGCAAACTTCTGAGAATTTCAAATATTATTTTAAAAATGTAAACAAACGTGCATCCCTTAGAAAAACCTAAAATGAATTAACATACTTCAAACAAATAGGGTGAACATAAGGAACTCATTAAAATAATTTTTTGAAAAATCCTCACGGAACTCAAAGTATAAGTTTCCCTCTAATGATGGAAATTTAATGTTTCACTTACAACGACGAAACTTCAAAATGGTGGGATTGATTAAGATTTTATTGCCGTATGGTAAAGCTATGTATGACCTATTGGCTTCGGATCACATAATTTTGAATTAGGTGAAATGACGAGGCCTATACTTAGTTGGCAACCCATCTCCAACGTTCCAAACCACAAAAAACATTGGACTTTGAGCATCTACAAATTTATAGCAGATATTAAATATCCATCTTTTCGGACCTTCAGTATTACTAGGTCTTGAACTTGTAACTTCATGCGAATCACAATTCTCAGATGTAACCATTTCGATACAACGGCCACTCAAAATATTGGGAAATGTGATTCTCCCTAAAGTCTTTTCTGTTGATGCAGATTAATGGTTGTAGTAGCAAATAGATTACGCTTTTTGAGTCAACTATCCAGTACACGAAATTTAAAACAATATATATATATAAATAAAATTCTCGTGTCACAGTGTTTGTAACCAAACTCCTCCGAAACAGTGTGGCGGATTCTTATGAAATTTTGTGCGTATATTCAGTAGGTCTAAAAATAGGACGTAAACTATTTTTCATTCCGATATTGTAATTAGTTAAAAAGATATTAATTAAAAACCTTAAAACACAATTGTCTTAAGGCGACATGGTACCATCTTTACAATTTTTTTTATTTTAATATTTGACATCTGGTTTTAATTGTATTTTATAAAGGTTAATATTTAATAATAATTCCATACAAAAAAATTTTAATTTCTTGCAAAATGTTTGTAAAATTTAATTTTTTAAAAAATTTTTTAAACATTTTTTAAATCCCTAAGGCTTTTTTAAATATGTCTTTTTTTTTTTCAAATTTTTTTTTCCAAGTACCTTATAATATACTACATAAAACGGTGCTTCGGTTTTTTCTGCTGCTCTTTAATTTTTATTAATTTTTTTATTGTTAAACTTCCAAAAATTCTCGAAAAAACATAAATTCTGTTTTTGAAATTTTTTAGAAAAAGTACTAAACATGTTAGAGCTAATTCCATGCACAGTTTTACAAAACATACATATCAGAACATGTATAAAAAGTTTCAAACCCTTACTTCAATTATCAAAAAATTTAGGGTTTTGATTAACAGTATATGTACAAAAATTCAACATGGAGAAAAATGAGTTTAAAGTTTTCATTCCTTGAATAGCATGATAAAAAATTCATCCAATAATCTGAAACTTTTATGGAATGTTAACTAGTTTGTTTCAAACTGCTTACTATAAATTTTTTTAATTATTTACAAGATTAAAAGAATATACTTGTATAATGAATATATAAAAGAAAACAAACAAAAAGGACAATATTTCATAAAGCATTATCTTAACAATTTTTTAAAAAAGTAAACACACACTTTAGAGTTAATTCCATGAACAGTTCTATTCTACCATAATAAACAACATATACACAAATATTCATACTATTTTTTTCATAATTTTAAAAGCCTTACTATATTAAAAACTGTTCCGAAATGGAAGAAAATGCAAAAAAAAAAAAAAACCACTTTTCAATTTAAAGCTTCTTATAAAGAATAATGTTTCACAAATACAATATATAAAAATTGGAAATTTACAACCAATAATTTGCTTAAATAAGTTTCTTCAATATTTTTTTATAGTAATTACATGTTGAAATTTCAGATATGAGAAATAAAGCATTACTAAAATAAAGTGTGCAAAACTACGAGAAATTCGAAGTTTCACGGCTGCAATTGCTTTTCTTACAAATGAAATTTTGTTACATTTTTAGCATGCAATGTTATAAAAATTAAACTATAATATAATATAGTAAATATAAATAAAAATAAAATAAATTAAAATATTGCATACGTGATCAACAATTTAAAAATTTCCTGCTTTATAGAAACACCTTTTTCACGAATTAATTTCTCTCTGCGTTTACGAGCTAGTTTGCTTTTTTACTGCACCAAATTGTACAACATTCTTCTTCTTTTTCTTTGATATACTCTTCTAAAATCTTTATAAATTGCTAAATTTTTCGTTATGCTGTTCAGATAAATTTTATTTTCTTGTTGCATAAATTCAAGTGTTTGCAAAGTTCCAACGTTAAATTCAGATACTGCATCACAAACTGCAATATTCACTCGTTTCAATGATGCGGATGATATTTGAGAGCACTTACTCCAAATGATGCTGTTCAGCGTTTCATTGGAATTTTGAGTCTTGCACCGAATACAACGCTCTAATAAATCATTCAAAGCAAGTCTCTGGTAAATTGGCAATATTTTTGCCAAATGAGCCTCATTCACTGTTTTTTTTACCAGTTATTTGTGCGAACCTGATTTTCTACCGTTTGCAATAGCTGACTGATAAAAACACCAAGACTCTTGACTAGAAGGGCATTTAAAGTGCTGGGGATTTTCATCAGTGGAAATGCTATGGAATAATGTAGCATATATGGCAGTCTTCATGTTTTCGGCATTGCCTTTGTTGCTTAAAATGTCATTCTGATAATATTGCGTAAGCTTTTTTATGGTTTTATCTTTCAAACTGCCATAAGATTTTCCACCGAGAGTAACTCCTCTTGAACGCCATTCCTTTACACATTTTCGGAGAGCTGTTCCTAGTCGCTTGCTTAATTGTTCACACACTCTTCTTTGTTTATTTTAACATCTCCATAGACTTTTGATTCAGTCAGATGTTGAAACACTTTGGAATCCCCGTCTGAAAGTACAGTAGTGTATCTAAATCCAATCTTTTCAGATCTCGACCACAATTCGGATGCTGCATGGACTTCCATCGAACCTGAAGAGCCACAATGGTTTGCACTACAAGAATCTTTATGACCGTAAAACCAAATATCATACTCAGCTGAAATTTTTTTTAAGTTCACCTTTGGCTATTTCACACTCTTTACAACACTCAGATATCACTTTAAATCAACAACATATCCAGTCAGCATGTCTATGACACAGACAACTCCAATCTGAGATGCATGCCCCCTGGTCAACCAAGTACCATCAAAGGGAACAGCAATATTGGTTACACCACTTATTTCTGCATTGTATGCTTTCTTAATTTCACTTCTGATGAGAGGGAAATGTTTCTTGGATGCTTTCACAAATGAAGAATGCAACATCTTTTTGTAAGTGTTAAAAGTTCTGCTGGACATTAAATGCATATTCATAAACATGCAGAACTGTCCAAGAGCTTGATATCCACGTCTGAAACTCAAACATGCTTGTGTAGCTCGCAAACTAATATCGTAGGGCTGATTTAGTCTATTTTTTCATTACAAATCTGCTCAGAAGTTTTCCTTTCATTAATAATATCAGCGCAAGAATCACACAGAACTTGAATATTTTCACAAAATCCATAGGCTCTTCCAAAATTTACTCGCAAAGAAGCATTTCTGCAAGTATTACATAGAGTATTTTTAAAAAGATTCATTAATGCATTTTAATCAATAATGTCGTATGTTGGAGATTTGGATTTAGCAGTACATTTTTCATCCAAACGAAAAAAAACACTTGCATTCTTCTTCAAGTTTTGCACACCTCAAGTTAGTGTTTTGAGAAACTTTTGAACTTGTCTTATCATCTGGAAACCACCTCTTCGTAGCTTTCATTGTGGAAGATTTAGTATGTCTTTTAGGCCTAGGCATGTTGCACTTTTAAACTTTTTGGAGAAATCAAATTAAATTTTTAAATGAAAACTATTTCAAAACGCCAAATTCCTTGTCGTAAAGCAACTTTTCTCTCTCTTTAGAACAAAGAGTACAAAAATATAACTAAATTTGCAGGAACAAAACTTCACAGAAAACGCAGTAGAATAACTCACGTATAATCAAAACAAAGCAATGATTTCATTTCAGTTTAAACACTAGTCAGCGTGGAATAAAAACAAAATTAGTTCCTTATTTATCAGGCTCTTTTCTAGCAGACGATCTGAAAAGTGGGCTTGGCAGCTTTGTTTAGTCTACAGTCATGCAGCCAAAATTTGTAAATAACTCAATAAAAAAATACAGCTACAGCTCTGAAATTTTACAGACACATTTAGAAACATTAAAACTATCATATAAGCCAATAAAAAAAAATCGATTGTTTGACGATTTTTAGGGTACCATATCGTCTTAACCCTGCGCGTTATTTTTCCCGCCTAGCGTCGTGAATGAACAGAGGGTGAAATTTTTCGGTATTCTCGACGTTATTTAAACAACCATCCGATTTTTGTTTTCTTAAATCAGACAAAAAATAATTACAGAATCGGAAAGATCATTCCTTTCGCCACGATACAGTATAATATTTTTTGCAAAATAATAATATTTTCTATTTGTTAAGATTTTTTAAAAAATAGTTAAAATTGATGCGCTTTTATGAAAATTATTTCGAAATCGTTGCGTAAGAATTTTTTTTTCGTGTTGTGAAAACGATATTCCATACTAAATAACTTCAAGCCTTTTTCTTTTAGAACCAGTCATTTAAAAGATAAAATACCCCCAAATTTTTTTAAAAGATTTTTCGAAAAATTTTCGAAATTTTTAACTTAACATTGAATAACTTCGTTATTTATTAAGATTATCATACGAAACTTTCGTTGCGTCTGTAAAATAATGTTATCAAACTTCTGTGTGAAGATTGAAAAAATTGCTTAAAAATTACGGATTTAAAAAATATTTTGTTATTTTCGTAAAATTACGTTATTGCAAGAAATAATCTAAACAGTATTTGATGTACATTTTTTTATTTAAAAGTCCTTTGTTTTCGAAATTCATGTGTGAAGTTTGAAAACATTAACTTAAAAATTAAGCCCTAAAAAATAAAAACTTTAATAAAAAATATGCGATTTTACAAATTGCCAAGTAGCTTTCAACTCTTTCACTTGAAACTTCACATCTAACTCAAGAGTTACACCAAAAAGTTCTGACTTAAACATGCGAAAATCAGAAAATTTGGCGAGTAATAATATGCGAGTGAAAAAGTTATTTTTGCTTCAATTTTCATCATTTTCTCTTTATATAATTTTCAAAATTAAATCATTATTGATGTCAGATTAAGATGAAAGAATGTATTCAATACATTTATGAGATTCATTTAAAGTATTTATCTGTATCTAATCAGTGATTTAAAAAATAAAAAGGCAAAAACTTTTTTGAACTAATTTTGATAAAACACTCAAAATACTTAAATCAATCGTTTAATGATTTCTTCTTTAAAAAAAGATAATTGCATGAAACTTTATTCCCATATGTCGAACATTTCAAAAAATCCTCACAATTTTACTTCAAAATTTAAAATAGTAGTGAAATTTTGTAGTTTGAAAAATTTCTACTTTTCTGCCTTTTTTCAACATACAACTATTTTTAAAAAGGCTACAGTTTCGTTTCCGAGGACTAAAAACTGCAACGGAAGAATTGGAAAGTGGGTGAGTGATTTATAAATTCGCATTGTTCACCTACTCGAGAGTGTTTGGCGACGGACTTCGAAATTTTAAGCCACTGTCAAGTGATGAGGACGACACCTGAGCTTTTATCGATCTCACCTAATTACCCCACCAACTTAAGAACAAATTTCGAAAAAGGGAGTTTTTATGACATAGTTAAAGAAATCACTCACATCGCGCGCATACACACACACACATAAGTGCTATCGTCCTAAGGGAAACAGGAAATTCCCATGGGGATGAAGTTATTCACTCGGTAAAAGCCCGTGCAACCCCGGGGTAAGCGGAGAGGAAAGAAACAAAGAAGTCAAAGTAATTTCGAAAAATAATATTGGAAGTGCTGATTTTGTCAAGAGAAGGGAAAATGTTAAACGAGAAAGCCATGATACGCACTCACGGGCCATGCACTCGCATCGTACGTGTCACACCCACACAGAAGTGCTGGCGTCAGAAATAAAGGAGGAAATTAACATGGGGATTAAGTTATACCCTCGATAAAAGCCCGTGCAACGCCGGGCCGGGTCAGCTAGTATATCTATACAAATAAATAAAATTGAAGTGTCTGTTTGTAATTTCAAATTAGCAGCTTTTTACTTAATGCACTAAAAGTATATACGGTACTCATAACAAAAAACAATTTTTAAAATTTTTGTCTGTCTGTCTATCTGTCTGTCTATCTGTCTGTCTGTCTGTTTGTTCCGGCTAATCTCAGAAACGGCTGGTGCGATTTTAAAAATTCTTTCACTAATGGAAAGCTACATTAACGGGGAGTAACATAGGCTATATTTTATTCCCGTATTCTTACGGGAACGGAAACTATACGGGTGAACGTGAAACTGAATGCCAAGATGAACGCCAAATTGAACGCAAAGCTGAGCTAATGAAGTCGTTGTTTTGGTTACTGGCGACCGATGCTGTTCATGAGTCATACATGATAATACGCTGACACGTGCCATATATATTTTTTTTTTTTTTATGAAAGGAGAATCTCACTGTTCAGTTAAGTAGAGCATCGGCTGTTTCGGATGCACTTTTAAAAATAATAAATCAAGGCTTCATAAGCAAAAAGCAATGCAAGAAACAAAAAATTGATAAATTTTACGGTTAGTTTTAATCCTTTCTTTTTTTTTTATTTACATTTTTAGTCACATTTAAACAATAGTTATTATAATCCCAATCTATATCTATACAAATAAATAAATTGAAGTGTCTGTTTGTAATTTCAAATTAGCAGCAATTGTTTGCGGGGGCGGGTGTTTAAGGGGCGTCAGAAATTCCGATTTTTAAGTTATTAGACGTACGGTCTTGAAACTTAGTAAGTAGATTCCTCTCATAGGGTAGGGATACGCTACAAAATGGGTTTCGTGAAAATTGCCCTCAAGTGGCGTTGCGGGACTTAAGGGGCGTTATAGATAAGTATTTCCATTTTTAAACTATTAGACGCAGAGTCTTTATATTTGATAAGTAGATTTCTTTTATAGAGTAGAGATCAGCTATAAGAAGGTTTTGTGAAAACAGACCTCTAAATGGCGTTGCGGGGGATTTAGTGGCGTACTAGATAAATATTTTCGTTTTTAAACTACTTCACCTCCCTGATTGAAAATTGGTAGGAATTTTTCTTTCATGGAGTAAATATCCGCTACAAAACAGGTTTGGGAAAAATTGACCCTCAAGGGTGTTAAGGGCAAATATAAATAATTATTTCCATTTTTAAACTATTAGACGCACAGTTTGAAATTTGGTAAGCAGATTCCTCTCATAGGATAGAGATACACTAAAAAATGTGTTTTGTGAAAATCGACCCCTAGGCCGCGTTGCGGGGGTTCAAGGGGCATTATTGATAATTTTTTTTTGCATTTTTAATTTATTGGACGTACAGTCTTCAAATTTTGCTAAGCAGATTTCTTTCATAGTGTGCAATTCCCCTACAAAATTGGTTTGGGGAAAACAGACCCAGAAGTGGCGTTGCGGGAGCTCAAGTGGCGTTATAGATAATTATCCCCATTTTTAAACTATTAGACGTACAGTCTTGAAATTTGATAAGCAGATTCCTTTCGTAAAGTAGAGAACCGCTACAAAATGGGTTTCGCGAATATGAACTACTAAGTTTAATTTCGAGAGATTAAGAGGCGTAATTGATAAATATTTCCATTTTAAACTATTTGATCATCCTGCTTAAAAATTGGTAGGCATGTTCCTTTCATGGAATAGAGTTCCTCTAACAAAGAGTAAACCGAAAATTGACCCCCAAAGATGTTTGCGAGGTGTCAAGAGGAGTTACAGAAAAAATTCCTGTTTTTAATTGTTAGACCCATATACTTGAAATTTGTTAAGCATGTTTCTTTTGCTGAATAGGGATCCACTAAGAATGTATTTTAAGCAAATCAAGTTCTGGGGGGTGCAGGGGGTTACTGGGACGTATTGACAAAAAAATTACTTTTTTCGAGCTACAAGGACTATAATAATGAAATTTGGTTTGCATTTTTCTTTTGTTTAGTTGAAATCCGCTAAGAGCGGTTATTTTGGAAAACGACTCTCAACGGGATTACTGAGATATTGATAGTAAAACTTTTGTTTTTTTTCTGTTAGATTTAGACTTGAAATTTGGCTTGCATGTTCAATTTACGGAGTAGAGATCCACCGAAAATTGGTTTTGCGGGAATCCACTTGGTTTTTGGGTTACGAAAGAGCAAACATCATTATATGCTTCAATTTTAGAGATTTTTAGAAAACACAAATTAGATGAGTTCTGCCCCCGTTTTTTTTATCAACAGGCGACAGTTACAGGTATTATATTTTTCAATACAATCGAATTCTTAATGCAGGACTTAGATATCAATAATTTATACATATATATAAGCAGTAAAAATTTATAAAACATCATGAAATTCCCAGAGAAGCGGGCGGGTAACAGCTAGTTTATCTATATATATATATATTTGGAAGAAATTTATAAAATATATTAATGAAAATAAGAACATAACAAGAAATAACTTAATAAAAACATAAAGATCGAATCTAAACAATATAGAAAAAATGAAATACAACTAAGAGCCTAGCGAGTCAAAAAACTATTTCAGACTTAGGACTGAATAAATGGGGTTAAACTAGTTTGAAGGCACCTACCTTCCCATTTTGCAACTCGATAGGAAAAACCAAAATAAAATAGGAAATTTAAAGTATAAAAATTCAAAGTATGAGAAATCCAAAGTAAAAAAAATTTCCCAGAAAGTATGAAAGAACTACCGACTACTATTTAGCAAAATAATTCTCACTAAAATGTTTTAAGCAGAAAAATAACCAAAAAGAATTACCTAATAAAGGGATTCTTCAAAAAAGGTTTTTCAAAAGTTCTGCACACAGAGCTTTTTCAGAAATCCAACAGTCTTGAAAGCAATGGAAAGCTATTATTCATTGTGATAAAATTCATAATACACCTAACCGTATCCTTTAACCATCTTGTAAGGATAGACGCAAGAGAGATGACACTCAAATTTGGTAGGCTATAATTAGGTTAAATATAGAATTGGTTGTTTCAAAAATGTAGAAATTTTGCAATGTATAAGATTTTTAAGAAGTGTGTGGAAAGATATAACTGTGTAAAGAGCGTTCAAACAGAATCTTCACAGAAAAACACAATATGCTGAATTTCTGATCCTATTGTTGTGTGTGGTTTTGTAATCAGAAGTAGCAAGACGATTAATGTATTTGTGATGAATATAAGTTCTTAAGAAGTTAAGAGATAGCCATGATTTAAGTCAACATTGGAAGAATTTCTTGATATTATTAAATTTATCTATTTTGTTGGTAGTTAAGTTCATTTCTAAGTAAAAATTCAAAGCAATATTCTGTAATTGATAGATGCAAATTACTGTTCAATACAGGAATTTTAATTACATGGAAACTAAAAGAATCTCTTTTGTCAAAAATGTTACAGACTACTCTATTGTCAATAAGATGCAAGTCTAAATCCAAGAATTCAACCATATTAGAGTTAAAGTTAGTTTTAAG